>JANBPO010007605.1:0-170022 GCA_024336825.1 Amorphophallus titanum
AGGGAGAAACTCTGACCAAGCTGCAGGATTATCCCTGGCTGCCCTCTATCCTCTCTCACTATCCTAGGGGTGCCCTCCCTCCTCTCTCTCCTTCCTTGCATGGTGGATGGTGGTGTTGAGATCGGGTCGACACGTGGAGATTGTGGAGGAGATCCCGTCTGCTTCCACTACCCGGGTGGATATGTCTAGAGGCTGGATGCTTGAACGTCTCGCAACTCTAGGATCTTCCACTCGTTCATCTTCGAGGTTTTGGGACACTCTCAACCCCGCAAAGGTAAGAATCATTCTTTATGCCGCGGGTTTACCGATCTTATTCGATTTTGAGAAACCGGCAACGATATGCAATCTAAGGTTTCGATGATTTCTGCTACACATTCTAGTCGAAACCTTACAGTGGTATCAGAGCCAGGTTGCTGGTTTGATCGAAATCAACAATATTATATTATTCTTCATCGTTCCCATTCTTGCATGGGGCTTGATGTTCGTCGTCCGATTGGGTCACTCATGGGATGATCATCGACCGATTGATGCGAGGGAAATGTTCCCGGGATCAAAAGGAGTAAAATGGATGTTTGTATGTGTTGATTGACCCACCGGAGAGCGTAAATTGACCACCACAACCCCAGCGAACTTGCCGTTCGTGCGTAGGATGGACGTCTGTTCTAGGCCATCAAATGTCGATTGTTGGCGCTCGTAGGGGCTGCCAAGGGCCCTAGATGCTCCTCCAAGGCATATGGCGGAGTTTAGCGGTGGGGGGCGGTTGATTCTGATGGTCACGGTAGTGTTCACAGGGTTTAGGGTGAACTCACCCGTGAGCATCGGGCACGCCATCTCCGGTGACGATGACGATGGCCGGGCGGCCTGTGGAGACCGGCGGGGTCGAGCGAGGGTGGGGGTTGGTGCGGCGGCTGGTGACGGAGCCTGTAATGACCCGGAGATCTGGATACTGACAAATCGATAATATCGATACACCGATACCAAGAACTGGGGAAGCCACCCAAGAGGTTGATGAGGCCCTTGAAGGGTTGGAAGGATTTTGTCGAGTGGTTGCATAATGAATTGGAATTGCACGCACGCAAGATTAATTAATATAACCACTAAGAAGAAGAGGACGGTTGGACTGGGAGGATACGTGGAAGCTGAGACTTGTGCGTATAGACTTGAGGATGACCTGTCATGCTGTCGCTCCGTGCTTCCGTGTGTTGACTCCTCGAACTGGTACGGCACACGAACCACATTGTAGGACTGTAGATCAAATGAATTGGGGCTGAGCGGGGGTCGTGGGACCACCGGGCTGGATGGAGTGCGCGACCCCCAGGGAGTTTGCCCTCCCTGGGGCGCGTGGCCGCCCATGGGGCCGGCCGTGACCCCGGGGGATGGCCCCCGGGGGTCTTCTCACGTTGCTTAGGGGTATCCTTTGATGGACTTTGAACTCTGGGAGTCTGGAATGGGCTCGTTGGGGCCATCATTCTTTGGGTCATCGTAGTCACTCGTAAGGTGTTCGGGTAAATGCCCGACACATCCCGGATTGCCGAACGGCTCGAGTAGATGGCTAAGGGGCCACACAGCGGGCCTTGGGTTGACGGTGGGAGCTCGTGGGATCTAAGGGGAAGCACTTTGTGGGTGTGAGCAATGCCTTGATTTGTGTACCATATTGTACGGTGGGTTGACAGGGTAGCCTCGGGTTGGCCCGGGTGCTAGAGTTAGGTAGCTCATCGCCACGTGTCTGAGTGTCGAGGTCGGCCCTGACTTGTCGGGGGGCTCATTATAGGACCCAGTTAAGATGCTGGAACCACGGGTGGGCCAATGGTTTGGTGTAGAAGGGCTGGAACATGCCCGCCCACAAGGTGTTCGACGAAATGCCGGGCATGCCCGTGTGAGCCATGCATGCGCACGACAGGCCTCCAAAGCCTATGGTTGACCTAGTTCGGCCTGCCTTTGACCTTGGAGGGTTGAAAGATATGTTTTTGGGTGTCCCATTAGCCCCTTCGGCTGAGTGCCACGTGGTGTGGCCTGACGTCGGGGCACCCCCAGGTGGCTCTGGGCGACGGTGGGGGATACGGGCAAAGCCCGTACATGAGTGACCGGGTTTGACCCTGGGGAATTGCTTGTATCGCTATAAGTTATGACAGGTCGGCCAGGCCCCTTGTGGGGACCCATGGGTTCATAGAAAGGGCTGGATAGCCGATGCCTGGAAGGTGCTCGGTGAAATGCCCAAACCCTTATTTCTTGTGATTTTACCGGGAAATAGTTTGGGTACAACAAATGCCCCTCACGAGTCATGCGTCAGAGGTGAAGACGAGGGCGTATGGCCCGTGAGACCCCTACTCCAGGCTGTTGTAGTTGTATTTTGACACTTCAAGTGCCTTTATTTTTGTTGTGCTACATGTGTAGGTTTTGTTGGTGTTCTGACCACTTTTCCATGCTTTGTCTTGTAGCTATGGCGCGTTTTGGCAGAGATGGACGGGTCCCGAGGCGGATGGCCGGAGAGGAGGACCACTGGGTGTTTAGGACCCACTGGCAGCCACCCCCTTTGGGCCCTCTAGTGGTTACTATGGCAAACATGGAGCAGCTGGACCATGGGCATACAGTAGTGGCTGAGGGTCCCCTTGGCGAGAGAGTTGCTGGAGTCGGGACCGTGGAGGTGACGAGGATCCTGGAGGCCGACGACACGTACACCTATGACAGGAGCGGGGGCTATCCATTGGAGTTCCCCCTAGATCGGCATTAGTTTGAGTTTCTCTTGAGCTACGTTCTGCCTGGCATGGAGGAGGATGACTCATAGATTCCTAGAGCCCGTCGTCAGCTTGAGTGAGCCATCTTGGTCGATAGGGACAGCCTGCATGCGGTAGCCTTCTACAGCTACCCTAGCTTCTCAGAGGATTACTAGAGGCAGTGAGAGTTTCCCAGTGTTCAGTGCCCAGGGTTCTTTGGTGGGGTAGAGAGGTCAGGGATCAGAGTTGGACCACTGGGGCCTGCTTCCTGGGATTTGCACGACCACCACCGTATGGAGATAGAGGGGACCGCTGGACTAGTGCTGGAGCCCGCGGGTTTGCAGTATGCTGGAGAGGGATATGATGACCACAGTATGCTGGACAGGGTTATGAGGCAGACCGTCACGAGCTGGTACGGTCGCTGGGCCGTAATCCCTTCACACTACTACCGCCAGGGTGCCACTGAGTGGCTGATGGGGATCATCCATCACTACTGGGTGTTGTTGGAGCGAGTAGGGATCAAGTACACAGTGACTGCCGCCTTGTACGCGTACCCCTACTACACTAGGCTACTGCAGGGACTACTAGAGCGCTTCAATCGCCATTGGAACATGGTGGCCATCGCAGAGGGAGAGACCTCACTGGACTTATGGTCTCTGTTCAAGATTTTTGGATTGCTGATCAGAGGTGAGGGATACGAGGAGGTAGTGCTGAATGACCTCCACCCCAATCACAGTGACAGATAGGGGAGGTATCAGTACCTTTCAGCTATCGATACCTCCTAAAGACCTGGACGGACTTGGCTCTGGTAGGGAGAGAGAGAGCGACACAGACTTCGAGAGTGCCACTGAATGTATGGGTCCGTTATTTCTACAACGGGCCATTTTGCTTTTATCAAGAGTTTGCCAGAGACCAGACTCCATGGGAGGAGTACACCGAGGTGGAGCTACGCTTCCGAACGTACTCCTGATATGTGTATGCACCATAGGAGGGGTGGAATCCCCATGGTCTACCAGATGTGACACACCTTGCAGCATATCTGGCGTATTGGTTGGTGACTTTTGCAGTACCTCATAGAGAGGACAGACTTCTGAGAGCTAAGTTGTTGTGGCCAGCTTGTTTGTTGCCGAGGGGAGACAGTTGGCCCTAGCTCCCGCTGCATTGGCCAACATCTACCAGGGGCTCAGAGTTCTAGCGGCACACTCAGCGCTGAGAGAGAGAAACATACTCCTGCCGACCCACTACCTCAGTGCGTAGGCCGGGTTGTTGTTTTCGGGCTTGGTGACGCGGGGGACAGTGAGGAACCCGATGGCACCAATCTTGTTTAGCTTCCCCGGGTAGTTTGACGGGGATGCAGAGATGCAGCTGGAGGGGGCAAGGAGAGCCCTTTGTTACCTGCCCGCCAGGGGGGAGGAGGGGCTTCCTTTTAATAGTGCCACGAGGGATTCCAGTCTCTTCCTGGGGCCTTCAGGTAGAGGGGCGACCACTGCTGATGCTGGTCAGGAGGTGACAGAGATAGGGTTGCAGACAGAGTGGATATGGAGTACTCGGTCGGCGGTGCTGACGTTGTGCTAGTCAGCGACGAGTTCCTTGGAGCCGTACTACCCACACCGGTTTGTGAGGAACATTGGGTACGACCAGGGGATCCCGCCGAATCGAGAGTCTTGATATTTCTCATCCTACATAAAGTTTATCTCCAATTTTCTTTCATTTCTCCCTCTTAGGCTGGGTTGTATCCCAGGTGTGACCTTAGTAGGGGCACCACTCTTTAAGGGCAGTTAGTTGTGGTAAGCCACTCTCAAATGCACGCCCTGCTGATGTGGGACGACGATGCAGACTCAGTACCAATTGAATGCGGGACTTGAGACTCTAGGCAAGCTCGCTACTCATCCCACGTAAGAGAAGCGTACGAATGTGCTCGGTTGAGAAACCGATAGTGAGTCGAGGGTGTTTGGCTCTTCTGTGCTCAGATCGAGTCACGGGACGGGTCACACTCACTCACTCTCTCTCGCAGCAGCGATAAAATTAGAACGGGCTAGTATTCCCAACACTCAAGCAGTAGCATAAAAATAAATACGAAATAATCAAATGACAAGGAGGGGAGCGAAAATGATACCTCCACGCTCTGCGGCATGGGGAAGATGACCCCGGCCAAGACTCGTACTCTCGGTACAATAAATAATCAATAATTACAGCAATGAAATTACTACCCACTCCACGTAGGGAGGTAGAAGGCTACATGTGGGACCCGGGAGTATCGAACTCGGGTTGATGGGTAGCATTTTAGACAGCTCTGGTGGTAGCACGTGCCGACAAACGTGGGATCCATGCCCTGGTCGGAGGGCCGATCGGGCTGTGAGTGGTACCACTGTGAAGGGGACTCCTAGAGGGACAATCCCTTGGAGGGGAACGCGCTGGTTCACCTTGTAGAGGGTGAGGTGGCCAGATTATTGGATGTCATTACTTGCTGCCCCCGGACCTGTTCTGCAGTTTCAGAACTACGCGACCCGGTGAAAATAGGTGCTACGATCAGACCCGATGTCGGATCGACACGAGACTGGCGCTATTGCGAAGCTCCTTCGAAGTTCTATGACCACCTATTGTTACAAGAATTTTCCTATCTCTGTATTTACTATTTCTGAATTTATAATAGGCAGACTTCTCTGGCTCAGAATAGATTGGGCAGATTGGGATCTACCTGAGAACTTGGTTTGATCGGAGGGAAGATGGTGGATCTGAGTGCTGGAGATTTTATGGCCAAAGCTACTATTACAATTTCCAACCACTCTATCCCTCGTCTTAGTCATCCCAGCTAAAGCTGCTATCATAATTTTTAGTTATTCTATCTCTCGACTTAGTCATCTCGGCTGAAGCCCACTACCATATCTACCAACTATTCTACCTTCTGGCTTTGCCGTTTCGACCAAAGTTGCTATAATAACCCTCCAACTATCTTATCTTCCGGCTTAGCTATGTCGGCCAAGCCGCTATCACAATTTTCAGCCATTCTACCATTCAACTTAGCCTTTCCAGCCAAAGTCGCTATCCCAATTTTTGACTATCGTATCTTCTGGTTTAGCCATTTTGGCCCAAGCCTGCTACCTTATATATCTTTCATCCATTCTATCTTTCGGCCCAGCCATTCTGGCCAAAACATGCTACCTTATATTTTTACTACCCTCCGGTTTAGCCATCTCAGCCAAAGCCTGCTACCATACTTTTTAGCTATTCTAGCTTCTGTCTAAGGCCACTAGCACAATTCTCAGCTATTCTATCTCCCGACTTAGTCATTCCGGCCAAAGCCCACGGCCATATATTTTTCAGCTACTCTATCTTTCGACTTAACCATTTCAGCCAAAGCTGCTATAGGGACCAACCCATCCATCCCACTATAATAACCAATATAACTTGGTGGCCTAGACCTTTCGTCAAAGCTCGCTCCTCCTGATTTCGGCTTATAGGCCTTCTCCTCCTGATTTCAGCTTATAAGCTTGCTTCTCTGATTTCAACTTTAAATTTTGGCTCATCATCCACTTTCCTGGATGTCAACTCGAAAGTCCACTCCCCTTGATTTCGGCTCAATAAAGCCATTGTCACACATGGTTACTACCATATTTTTTGGCTTAGCCATTTCAGCCAAAGCCCACTACCATACATGTTTCAACTATCCTATCTTTCGGTTTGGCCTTCCTAGCCAAAACACGCTTCCTTATACCTCAGCTATCTTGCCTTTTGGCCTAGCCCTTTCGGCTCAAGTCCGCTTTCACCTTTTTTTTAGCCATCCTATCTTTCAGCTTAGCTTTCGGCTTAGCCCTTTCGGCTCAAGCCCACTATCAGAATTTCTCATCTAGAGCCCCTCTGCAAGGGCGCTAGTTCATTAGGTGCTAGAACAACATAGTTCCGTTAAAGCTAGGGTAAGGTAAAGGGTGCTCATCCCTAGGGCACTAATTCAGGAAGTAGTGACCTTCTGTGAGGGCACTATTTCCCTGGGTGATAAACATTCCTTTCAGTTAAAATAGAGTAAGTTGAAGGGCACCCCTTGGATTGGGCACTAATTAGTGAAGTAGAGACCCCTCATGGAGGCGCCATTTCTTGGAGAGCGCCCCTCCTCTGGACGCTATTTCCCTATAGTGTTTTGTTCGAACTCGGAAGCCTGATTGCTATCTGGTAAGGGCTTGATCTGGAAGGATTGATATGTAGGAAGTCTAGTTCTCACAGGATTCTTACGTGGGAAATATTGATCCCAATCAAACTCTAACCCTGTAGGCTCTTCTTCCCTATAAATATACCCCTCCAGAAACCGTCAGAGCTTACTGCCTCTGAGTTCTCTTCATCAACGTCAACCTGTTGCTGACTTCTTCTGTCTCTTATTGGAGCTATTCGAGGAGATTATTGCTTCTTCCTCCTGCTGCTGCTCCCTGTTGCTTCTTTTTGTACAGAGAAGCCTACTGCTACTCTTCGTTCTGCAACTGCATGTGGAGGAGAGGCTTCTGATCCTTGAAGCTGCTTCTTCCTCTACTAGTGAAGCTGCATCATCTTCTGCCCACTCTGCTTCTTCCTCTTTGTTCTATTGTCATACAGGGAGGGCAATATCTTCCTCTCAACCTTGAAGGACTACAGCTGTTCGGTAGCTCTGTTACAAGCAGAGTATCATTTTTCTGTGGTTATTCTATGCTAATCCTTCAATCTCTTCTCTGAACGTCAATCCAACTCTCATCAAGGTAGGTGTTCTCAAGTGCCAAGCCTAAACTTCATTAAATCAGAGCATGAGCATGCATATAGGTCAGTTAGATTGGTTTCTAGTAGCCATTGTTACGTTTCATAAGTTTTAGGAGAATAGCGACCTAATTTAGGGCGCTATATTATTGTAACGACTGTATCAACAGTCATCTTTCTTTTCCTTAATTATTAAATACACCATGTTTAAAATTTCATAACCATGAATGGATCCTGGGCAGGTTGTACCTTGAAAATCTAAACCCAACGATTCGATCGGATTCTCATTTTGGGCAGTCTGAGTTCATGACTGTTCTGCCTGTCTCGACCAGAAAGCGACCCTTACTGCAACGCTACCTGGTGGTAGCGGCCAGATCTCGACCGCATTCTGCTTTCTAATATGGCATGTGTGCCAGTTTGCCTAGTCGACTTATCCTTGATTCAAGTCGACCTAGCCCTGTTCAAGTCGACCTACGTCCCCTCAATTGACCTGGGCTACGTGGGCTGAAGCCTAGTTTGGTCCAGCCATGCCTCAGGCTGACTAAGAACCTGATTAAGTTGATTGAATTTGCACCTCTTGCCTGACTTGACCTGGTAGTGGTCCTCCTTGAACCACCACCGTCAAATAACGATCCCCGATGGGCCGCTATCTCCTTTCTGCCTTGTTGTGCGTTGACCCATTGATCAATCGAGTCAACAGAGGCCTTATGACTCTCCACCTGAAAGTGGTTCTGTCGAGACCACTATCTTCTTATAGCGGTCCTGGCGTGTCTGCAACCTGTTTCCAGATCTTATTTTTCCACGGTTCTTGTGTAATGTAGTAGTTGTGTCAATAGTAGCCCTTTAGGCTACGATCTAGCCCTATTCATGGCCCCTTTAATGAATCTTAACTTCCAAGTCATATTTCTCTGACTTCCTATCTAAATTTCATTTGGAATAACCCTTGGTCTTAGTGATAGATTACTTAAGCTTAACCTTGAAATTCTTGTTTGAATTAATGAATGTCTAGATATTACTTGGGATCTCTGATCCACCAATCAATGCCAACTCATCATAAAGGGCCGGGTCTGGTCCTACGAGGAGTGCCCGAAAGTACTTGTGTCCCGGGGAGTTTGTAATGACAAGGTGTGACATTGCACCGAGTACTTGTTAGCGTGTTGTCTATGACATTCATTCCTACCTGGAAATCTCTCTACATGACTTGTTTACGTGCGTGCTTGTTACGGCCAAATATATAAACTGTTCTCATTGTACTTGCACTTGTCCCCTACTTGCAATCTCTTGAAGTCTAATCTTTAGTTTGTCATTTATCATCTGGATATACGAAGTACGTCCCAGGAACTGCCTACATTTGACCTTAGTGGTGTCACATCAGGAGGCGTGGGTATGCACCCGCTCGACGCGTCGGTGTCGCTTCGACCTGCTCAAGCTATTACAACAGTACACCTCTCGTAGGAGGGGGATCTTGGGGTGAGGGTTAAATTACTTACACCTAAAACTACCTCCATCCAGGGAGGGGCCTTCAGCCGGCCAAGCAGGGAGGGAAAGAATAGAGCGAGGAGTTTCAACGAACGGCGGGGTCAGTTCTGCTCTCTTTCTGGAACAGGGGATAGGCAGGAGATGTTGGCGCCGTTGTGACCACTACCGAACTCAGTTTTTGACGAAACTAGTGGCCAACTCCTCATAATTGGACCAGGGTCTTGACTGATTTTTTTGGAATTCTCAGGTTGTCGGTGCCGATCGAGGAAGAGCCATGAACAGGGTCTATGCTTCCTGGTTCTGACTGCTACAGAGTCACAACAGCAGGAAGTCGAGGCTGCCACGAACACTCCCAGACTCAGAATCGAGTGCGGTAGGAGGCGTTGGAACTGTTGACAAGTCGCCGTTGAAACAAGATCCACGAGAATTCTAGATAATGTCAGGGTAGGCTGGGACAGTTGGAAGAGTGACAGGGTGTCTGTTCAGTCCAAGAGGGGACAAAATAGCGCACCGTGGGGAGAAAATTAAGAAGTTGCTACTCTGGTCACCAAATGGAGTCCCACTTCTTGGAGGTGGAAGAAGACTCGTTGTAGAAGGCCTCGAACGAGCCCCATCTTCAGATATTCAGATGAGCCAATGTGGCAGCTTCTGTAAACCATCTCTGGTTGACAGCCTAAGTGAAGTTGCGTAGTCGAGGGAGATCGCCTCCCCCAGACAGCCACGAACTTAGAAGGGGATGAGATGACTGCAGATGTGAAGAAGACTCGGAGATGCTTCCACCGGTACCTCTTGAGCCTTCAGGAACTTTGAGATGAAGTCGCAGTGACCTCTGAGAGTTGCTAGTCTTCTGGACTGTGAACTGACAGACTGTGTGCTGCTCCAATAATGCAAGAAGGGGGTGGGGACGGGGTTAGTGGTGGAGGGAGGGGATGGAGTGACCCTCTATCTTCTTTCTATCTCCTTCTGACTCTTCTCCTCTCTCTCTTATCCGTTCTCCTCTTCTCTTGCTCGTGCCTCATGGCCCTTTATATAGGGGCGGACGTGAGGGGTGGTGTTATATTGCCGGAGCTGCCGCTCGAAGTCCCCGCCGGAGCTACGGGCCGTGGCGAGCTGGCATTAAAGACCCTAATAGGCTGCCGTTTAAAGCTCCACTGGAGCTGCGACTTAAAGACTTTAGGGGGGCTGCCGTTTAAAGAGACTTGAGGCTACCGTTTAAATCTTGATAGGTTGTCGATTAAACCCTGGCAGGCTACCATTTAAACCACCTGGGGGGGCTGCCATTTAAGAGGATGGCAAGCTATCGTTTGAAGCCCCATTAAAGACTGTCATTTAAAGCTTGGCAGAGGGTTGCCAATTAAATGTTGGCAGATGGTTGCCGATTAAATGCCAGGCGATCTGCCGTTTATGGTGATGGCGGGCTGTCGTTCAAAGCTCAGGCAAGTTGCCATTTATGGCAGTGGCAGACTATCATTTAAAGCTCCGGTGAGCTGCCGTTAAAAGGGCCTGGGGGCTACCGATTATGGCGTTGGTAGGCTGCCGTTTAAACGCTTGGGGATTGCCGTTTAAGTGCTTGGTGACTGTTGTTTAAGCATTTGATGAGCTGCCGTTTAGGCAGGCTGCCATTTAATGCTTGTCTGCCTGGGCTTTCGCAACCCGACCCATGGCCGTTTGTCTTTGAGAGTACCTCGTACTCCTCTGGTTTTAGATTCAATTCGTCCATTGGGACGCAAGTTCATGGTGCATTGTCCACCATTTAATTCTTTGTAGAAACGTTGTTGGTCTTTTCCATAGACTCGAGCATCTCAAGCCTGCCCTTATGCTCTTCGCTGCTAAGTACTCAAGGCAGAATCCTTAGCAATGTACTGATCAAGAATGCCTTGACTTCCTGCAATTTTTAATTCGTCCACTTGGACGTGAGTTAATGTTGCACAGAGGGGTATCCTTTGGGGTTTGGCCATCCAGACCCTCTTCTTGTACTTCTTCATTGCCGGGTCGTTAGGGTCGACCCCACGACAGTACATATTAGAGACACTTTCCTCGTCCAAACTTGATTATTGTATCACCCAGCCCTAGACTCAGTGGGTCTATTTATAGGGAGAGAAAAACCCTAGTTCAGCCTTGGAGAATAATCTTAAGAAAATAGAGTCATAAGGTGATAAAGCTGCCAAGAAATAGTTGGAAATCTTTCTAGGATAGCTAGGAACCTATTTGGATTGAAACAATTGCCAATAACCTCCCACACGTGGACTCCAAGGTGATCACAATTGGAGGAAATGGATTCTGGATGGACTGTATGAAACTCTAAGAACATGGTCTATCGTACAATCGTGACCTGAACATAATGTGGTTACCCGATAGATTGCATTCAGGCTGACATAACTAGAATATGGAATACAACCTTCCAAGGCTTAACGGGCTGAAAAATGGGCTAAATGGGCTCAAAATAAGCCAAAGACACTCAAAGTAACGACCAATTTGGGGCATTACTAATACAAATAAGGGAAATGGCTCAACTTATAGGTTGAAAATGGGTGTCTACATTGTCCAAGCTTTATCCTTTCTTTTCATTTTCTGAAGGAGACTTTAAGTACCTAGGCTGAGCTACAAAAGGCTAAGGTCTCTCACCACGCTTGGAAGCGTAAGGCAAAGGTCACTCAAGAGGCTGAGGGTATACTTTGCCAGTAGTTGGATGAGAGAGACACTGAGCTAGACAAGATTCGAGAGGAGATGGCTTGTGGCTTGCAGCTACTCAAGTGGAGTCACACTGATTCAAGGATGCTACCACATCTGCTCAGGAGAAGGTCTCCCAGCTTGAGTAAGACTTGAAGAGTGTATGTTGTGTTGGTCTTGGTGATGCCCTGGATAAATATTTAGAGTTTGAGGAGTTCATGCAGTTTGTGGTAGAGGCTCTTTAGGAGTATCACGACTTTCAAGATATTTTCTAGCTGGTGATTGAATCCTCCCACCAACTGTGTTGATGTTTTTGGGAGAAGATGATTGGTGCCATTGTAAAGAACCACCCAGACATCAAGGTGGAAGACTTCCCTTACCCAATTCCTGAGGGAAATGCTCCTTGAGCTCTTGTTTTTCTTTTTCTTTTCATAGGTGACCCTTTGGGGCTTGATTGGATATATGAAGTGCAATGGTGAGGAAGGTACAAGACTGGACAACGAACCCGTAGGTTAAATCCCTTCGTACATAGTGCCAAGTGCTACCAACCACACCCTCTTGACACTCCTGGTAGAGTTCCTTGTGCAGAGTCAAACAACATCGAGATTACGGCCAAAGGAGTCATGGAGGCACACTCGATGATGATAGCTGGGCTATCGCTGAATGACCTTCCCCGTACATTGTGACCGAACACCATCAGCAAAATAATTATGGCCCCAAGGACAACTGAGAGCTTCATTAATGTCATTGCCACAACATTCTTAGCCTCCTCAACGTTGCCATCTTTGAGCTTATTTGACACCCAAGTGCTCACAGCCGCACTAAATCCATATATGACCATTAATGCAACAACTTCTGCGTTCACACACATCGCAAAAATAGAAGTACTTCTCTCTGAGTATGGCATCCAACCTACTACCAGGACCATCAACTCAAAGGTCCAAGCAGATCATTACAGCAGATGGGACGGCTAACTTGAGGTTGGGCAGGACATGTGTGCAGGCCTCCGTGGAGAACCCCCGCCAGGTCGTCGAGAACCAGCTCGAGTAGTTCACATAGACGGCCAGCATGATGGAGGATATGCACAGTGATATGGCAGTGGACAGCAGGGCGCTGCGGAAGCCGAGGCCGGTGACATACACTAGCAAGTACTCTATGCAGACGTGGAGGGCCAACGGGACGACGGAGCAGACGACGTGGGGATCACCGTCGAATGCTTCTGCAGGAACCGCAACACGCACTGGATGAGGCTGTAGGCGAAGAGCCAGTGACGGTGGGGCTAACCTCACATGACGACAGTGGTGGCAAGTGTGATGGATAGCGTGTTGGGTAGTGGGGCGATGGATCTGCCCAATGCTGGAGAGGAGGGAGGTGGGGAAGATGGCCCCCCGGGGGGGGAGTAGATGGAGAAGGAAAGTGGGTGTGATCGGGAGGGTGGGATAGATAGGGCCTCTCACCTCAGGGGCATCTCACCTCATCTCTTTCTCGGAGAATAACAAATAAGGCATCTCACCTCACATGAAATAATTTTTTAATAATTTTATTTCAACTTTATAATCATACTCAGTCAAAGGTGGTAAGGAGCAGTCAATTGCATTTTAAACACTACTATCATTATATGGAAAGAAAAATATTACACAGCCAAGTCTAGACATAAATTGCAAAATTGAGGAAGAGAGCTAGCGAGGCAAGTACAATCTTTCCTAATCTATGGGAATAGGGGAACTTTGAGAAGCTCGGGACCCCTCTTGAAGCTCGGCAGGTGGAGAACCTTCGACGGTCGATGATTCACCCCTGGTTCCCTCGGCGACGGCCAGCTCAGGCACTGGCCCCACTCGTGTGGGAACTATCTCGACTGCGTGCTTTCTCGAGGCCGTCAGAGTGGGTGATTCCCTGCCCTCAGAAGTAGAACCATCTTCACTCCCCCCTCCATCACTCGACGTCGACGAAGCAGAATTCGAGCCATCCTCATCTGAGTCATAGCGCTGCCCAGGGGTGAAGAAAAGTTCATCAAGGACTTGCGCCTGGGCCAGACTGGCTGCCCTCTTGAAGCCTTGGGCGAAACCCTTTCGCAGCCCCTGCCAGTAGCCCAGCTAGTAATAGGTGAAGGCAGTCTGCTTCAGAGCTTCGAGGTACTCTTTCGAGCTCTGATAGTGCTCGATCGCCTCCACCCCGGCTCCTACTGCCTTCTCCTAGAGCTTAGCCACCCTTGATTCAGCCTCGATCAGCCTTGCCTCAGGTTCAGCCCGTGCCGCTTCGGCCTCCTTCACGGCCTGCTCGACCTCCAAAAGTCGGTCTTCGAGCTCCTCTCGCTCGGCCGCCCATTGTTTCGAGCATACCACATGAACCTGATTCTCCTCCTCCAGGAGCTTACTCTTAAGCTCAGCCATATACCGAGCTTAGGACAATTGCTTAGCCTGTAACTGATCTTCCTCCTGGCTCGCTCGATCACGTGGCCAGAGTGAGGCCACCTCCTACCGGAGCACCCCAAGCTTGGAGGTCAGCTGTCCGATCTTCCATTCGGACTCATCATGGGCCCGGGACTGAGATTTCTCCTCACTCCCTAGCTGAGCCATGAAGTCTGTTATCTCGGCCTCTAACTGGGCCATGATTAAACCTCCTTCCATGACCCTCTCGAGAAGCATGGGAGGAGAGCAACGCCAGAATTCCTCCCAAACAAATGGAGGTGCCATAGCTCGGCACTGACTATATAGGGAGGGTGAGATGGTAAATCGCCCCAACTAAGGGGGGGATGCCCTCTCTGGAGGGGTCGACACCAGAACGTCCTCCCCTGACGTCCCCAAACCTAGGAATGTGATGCTCGGCTTGGACTGAATCCTCACCCTAGCATCCTCCTCTTCACTGCGCGCTCGGGCAACCTCGACCGGGACTTTGGAGCCAACCTTCTCCCCCTGCACTCCCACAGGTTCAGCCGAGGTCCCCTCAATCGCTGCGGGCACCTTTAGCTCGATCGCCAGGAGACTTAGGTGATGGACATCCTCAGCTGGGAGATCCTCGGGTGGGCAGGTGATCATCACCTTCTTCAATCGCCTCTTCTCGGTAGTCAGAGCCTTCAGTGAGGACAACATCAACCGCTCCCCGAACTCCTTGCGCTTGGCTCCCCTTCCCTCTCGATCATCTTCCTGAGCAACTCGCTTAACCTTGTCCTGGGTAGAAGAAGGCCCCTCGAAAGCTCGAGGCACACTTGGAGTAGTGGCCTCCTCTAGCTCGACGACCTCCTGCTCCGACAGTTGCCCCTCATCCTCACCACGCTTCATTTCTGCCCAACAGAAAGTAAGCCGTCAGTGAAAGCTCGACCAACTAAAATGAGAAAATGCAAGAGTAAAGCCCTCAAGGTCCCTACCACTGGGAGGCAGTGCGTGGTTAGGATAATCATTGATGTTGGCCGAAGTCATCAGTTCAACAGTCGATCGACGATTCTCTGAAAGAATTTTGATCTCCTCCTCCAGCTCCGAGGAGATCACTGGTTGCTTCGGAGGGAATATCAGTAAGTTTGGCTGAACAGGGAAACCCCAGTTGGTGCATCCTTGCTAAACCCTGCCCATAAAAATTGGGTCTTCCACCCCTTATGAGAAGAATCTTGAGGAGAGAGGGTCACGCAGCTCCTCCCCCTCCTCGCCTGAAGATAGAAGAAGCCCTTCCCGGTGTAGGTTTGCTCCTTCAGCTTGAAGAAGGCATGAAAAAGATGCATGGATTTGAATGCACTGACCTTATGTGCACGGACTTTATGTGCATGGACTTCGTGTTGAAACCCATAACTCTAGAATGCACATTCCTTGCATTTACAGAGAGGAAATATGCACGAACTTGTTTGCATGTATGAGAAACGTGCACAGACTTTATGGACTCATGTAGCACATAAAAAAAGATATGCACAGACTTGTCGTTCAAAGGAAAAGGTGCACGGACTTAAGATGCAATAGAACAAATAGTATGCATGGACTTCGGTTAGAGGAAATGTGCACGGACTTCATTTGAATAACGTGCACGGACTTCACATGCAATGAAACAAAGGATGTGCACAGACTATGTATGCATGGACTTGATTTATAAGAAACGTTCACGGACTTTGTTTGTAACAAGAGAAAATATGCACGGACTTCTAAATGCATCGTGCAACTACCACGGACTCTAAATGTAACTCAACAGCTATACATTGAGCAGAATATTTCTAAGTCCAAAACTTGCACGGACTTGAGAAATAAACAAATAGCATGCATGGACTCATGATGTGCAAATACTTGACAAACGAGCAAACAAAAACATGCATGGACTTTATTCATGTTCGGACTTAAGGTTTTAATAAACCCAATACATGCATGGACTCTAGAGCTTAAACTACGCATGAGCAAATGTGTACAGAGTTAATATGCAAAGAGTTAAGCGATGCATGCTTTGAGGATAGGAATGCGTACTCAACTAACACTGCATTGAGTTTTATTCCATAAAAGCTTCATTGTAGAAGAACTTCATTGCAGAATTAGAAAAGGATGTGAGATAATCAAAACAAACATATTTTGACAAGTAGTGTGTGCCATCATCAAAACTGTAGGAATGTAACACTTTGTGGTTTGCTTGTCAATTTCGATTTCGATAGATGAATGATTAGGCTCAGGTCTACTGCACAGATATTTTGTGGTTGCTGAATATGCATGAGATGTGTTCGTTTGTGTGACTTACTAGAACACCTGTTTAGAGCAAGCCTTCTATATTGTGTATCTATCTTCTACCGATTGACTCCGTGTAAGTGTAGAAGTAAGCTATCTGTTGAGCACATTGAGTGTTCAAGTGTGTTTCTCAGAAGATTAACTGATTTAGTATTTAGTGTGACTGACATAGAATTAAGAGTAATTGTTGACAGAGGAACCATACATAAATATTCAACCAGTCAACATTTCAACCATTTTAAGGATTGGATCAAATTGTGCCGGATTGGCCAGTTTGATCAGTTTTGGGCCTGACCAACCAATCCTGTACTCCTGTGTCTCTGATTCCCAAACCCTTAGCTGGATCGAGCCAGATTGGCTGGTCCAGTCAGGGATCAGACCCAGATGGGTACAGACCAGGCCAATCTTGCAATGATTTTCAGAACAATGGAGAGACGAGCTAGCCATTGCTACCTGTTGCCAAATTGCTAGCAACATCTAGGAGAGATCTTGAGAGCTATAAGTAGCCTCATTTTGCCCCTCCTAAGCCAATTGTTCCCATCTCACCCTCTTTTACTCATTTTCTACCAAGCCCAAATTGCTTGCCTATTCACTCTTCCTGGCATCCCAAACTTAAATTGTCAAACCGTCTCACCCTCTTTCACTCAGCTCACATGGCATGTTTGAAAAAGGCTTGACAAAGAAACTGTGACCTGCCACACTGCAAGCCATCGATGAGTTCTCAGTCCACAACCTGCCAATGAAGACGTAACCAAATCACTAGGGAAATTTGTCCAATTAAACGAAAAGAAAATAAGATGAGAGCAAAGGACCCTAGCAAAAGCATATTCAGCAATGTTGTAGACCACAGGCTGCTGCCGGACGTTGTAGCTATTGTTTCAACAACCAATGGAGGATTCTTCTTCATTCTCCTCTTCCCTTTCTAATCTTTCATTTGATCAAATAAAATTTCCAAGCAATTTGGTTGTATCTTCCTCAGTGGGTTGTCAAATCAATAGCTGCAACAGCCATTGGCACTCTGATCTCTACAAGGTCATTGTGAAAGGCCTACTAGGGGTTTTCCCCCTCTTCTTTTTGGGCCTCACACTAGAGACCAGTTTCCTAAGAGCGGCAGATTTTTTTCTCTCTGACTTCCCTTGTCATAATAATGGAGTCAGTGTGTACATTATGTTTGACAGGAACCGATAAAATAGAAGGATACTTCAAACTTTAATCATCATTATTTGTTTTTTTTAATTATTATCAAGCAAGAGACAGATAGAGAGAAGTGGAGGAACGAGAGAAGAGGAGAAAAGCAGTGAAGTCAAATCTGAGAGCAGTGAGGAGCTTCTGAGAGAAAAGTGAAGAGTGAGTTGCAGATTGGGAAGAAGGTTCAAAATAGAGTATCAGAAGGGAGAAGAAGGGAGTGCTACTGCAGTCATGATCTCTAGATCAAATCTTGGATCATGTGCTCATATTTGAGATACATTGCTTCTATTGCTACATCTGTTACCCGTCTTCAAGATTTTATGTTACTTTCATCTTTGTCTTCAAGTTGTAAGTCAACAGAGCAAGCTGTGATGCTTAGCGGCAAGGATTAGTTCCTCAGATAGCAAGCTATGGTGCTCAACTGTTAGTAAGCTGTGAGACTCAGCAGATCAAACTGTTAGTCAGCGATTATAGGGATTCATCCTTGAAGCTGTGGATCAGCGGTTAAGCTGTGTGTCAGCGGAAGCCACACTTAGATCTGAGTGTGGGGTGAATGTAGGTCTCAAGGTTGGGACCAAACCACCTAAAGACTCCTTATCTCATATGTGATTCCTTGTCTGCGCATTGCTCCTATAGATGCATGATTAGGATAGCTATCAATTATTTTTCTGTTCTGAATGTAATTACAGTCTAATGATTTGAGTGCCTCATCAACCTATCACTATATCAAAAGACGTGACAGGAAGGATAGGTCAGGCCTATCTGGAATGTCACCTCTTGCATGAGGAGATCTTCGATCGAACCTCTGCTAGGTACTTTAACTGGTTGATTGAGCACTTTCTTCATCAGAGTGATATTTACTGGTCTTCTCTGTGAGTAGAACTTTACCAGTTGCTTTAAATCAGTTAGAGTAGGCTTAATTTTTAATTCCATAAAAATTTCTTACTAGGATCCATTCACCCCCCTCTGGATCTCAGCTGTGCATACTCTAATCCCATTATCTGTAATCAGAGCGGATCACTGATCCCCCATCAATTGGTATCAGAGCATATTTTTGTGATTTTAGATCCAACGATCTACAGATCAGATCCTGCATCTTTGGTGTATCCACTATTTCCTTGTCTCTGATTTAAATCTATTTTCATGGCACCTTTTTCTTGACGGGGTGGTCAAGTCAAGACCACTATCAGGCAGGGTCGACGCCAGAGAAGAAAGGGTCGACATAGCAGCATTAGTAGGAAGACCGTGGTCAGATCCAAATCATTACCAGAAGGTGGCGGTCACAGGAGGGCCACAATCAGTCCAGAGTGTAGAAAAATGTAGAAAATTCATGTGCTTTCTAGACCATTGGGTTTTTAGGGTACAACCCACTCGGCGTCCAAGTGGGAATCCCTGGCTCACGAAGACTTTCGGAGGTCTTAATACAAGATCACCTAGTCCGATAGAAGGAATATCCGATGGAGAGGATCTCAAGTACAAGAGGTGTTCCTATTATTGTGTCCCTGTGTTTTGATGCTGTCAAAACCATGAGTCATGTATACTCTTTAATATGATTAATAAATGTGCTTTGTTGACAAATAATCATACATATGCTCTCATGCATTTGCTTGAGTTGTTTATGTCCAAATTGCCAAAAGAACATGTTGACAGTTGCACAAAGAATGGGCTGAAAGCCAGTTAAAGTTTGAAGAGAAGAAGAAACGTCAGTGTTGGTCAACGAGATCGATGCACATCTATCATTCAAGCTCAGCAGGTCGATGCACATTGGTCATTCAAGTATAACAGGTCGATGCACTTCAGGTTTGGTTAAGGCAGTCTGGTCGGTGTAGCTGAAGATTTTATGCCTGCCACATCGACATTGCTAAACACTACAGGCCAGATGTTGTATCTTAAGGTCGGTGCACACCATTGACAGGTCGATGCTATTGAGCTAGAGATTGTTGTATAAGGTCGTTGCAGTAGTGTTGGCTAGTGCACTTAAAAGGCAGGTCGAGGCAGAAGAACAATGCTCCAACCAATAAAGTCTGAGCACTCAAGAGAAGGTCGATGCAGCTAAACCTTTTATGCTTATCAGGTAGATGCATCAAGACTATTCAAAGCCAACAGGTCGATGCATCAATACTATCAAGTGCTATATCTGTGAGAAGGAAGGTGCACTTAAGAAGAATGTCGAGGCAAAAGAACAAGGGTCCAACTATCAAGGTTTGAGCATTCAACAAAAAGGTTGATGCACCTCAAGCTTTAATACTCCGTTTCATTAATGTTAATTTCATAGCCGTAGGGCCTCTTTTCCTGGCGACTAATCAAGAGTTTTCTCCTCTTCGAGGGAATATAATTAACGTCGTGGCCTTTACGGCACGGCGAATTTTTATCCCAACACGATGTCCACAATTGTCTGATCAGTCACACGGCGCTCAACTATGGCTTCTTTGAAGCCTGAATAGATCGTCACTTTGTGAATGGCACGCCCACACTAAATAAACAGATGAATTGAATGAACAAAAAAAAAAGTAATCCCAAAAGTGCGTCCACAGTCTCCACTTGGCCAAATAATGATAGCTTTAGCAAGATTCCTTAGTAATTTGGAGAGAGAAAGAGAGATATGATAGGGATAGTTGATAACACCCGATAATATATGTAGAGACAAGAAAATGGTCTCTCGAATACCGTACCACACTTTTAATATTTTTTTTGTTGGGGAAGATCATCCGGCCACCTGTGGAAGCCTGCAAACACTAAAGAATGGCGTCAGAAGGAGTCCTGGTATTACCCCAGGGGACAACCTTCTGATGCTTAAGTCAGAATCTTGATAAGTGGGGATCAAGGGAGGACAAAGAAGAGAGAGGAGGATGGGAGCCGAGCGATCAAGCCTGGAGTGGAGATTCAGACGCTGAAGGGGTGCTCGCCACACCAAATGGGTGCTCGAAAGCGACTCGGGCTCTACTTCACGAAAGGCTCTCTCTGCCTGAAGATGCCTATAGCTGTATCCAGGTGTCTGTCCTTGGTTGAAGGTCCATTTATAGGGGTTATCCTGGCGGTGGAGGCCTATCCCTTAACAAGGAAGGGTGTGAGTCATGGAGTAACATCTCCCCGCGATTATGGGGAATTTTTCATTGTGCGTTCGTTCCTCAGGAGTTGGGCGGCCTTTAGATGAGTCTTACGGCACCTTTGGGGCGTGCTCGCCTTTACTGGTGTAATGCCCCTGATTTTCTTTCGAATATTTATCAAATAATTATGTGTATTTTTCTCTGATAAGCCTTTGGAACGCTGTGCAGGGTGAACCGGTGTGTTCTCCGACTCCGGAACAGTACCACAGCGTTGTGCGTCTTCCGAGGATCGCTTAATGTGGTGGAAATTCGCCATAAGGCGCATAACTTTCTGATAGTAAGGGCCTACTTCTGGCTTTCACACTTCAAACTCCCCTTGCATTTGCTTATTATTAACATCGAGTCGCCGAACACCTAGAGCATCCGAATGCCCATACTGAGAGCAATCTGAAGACCGATTATTAGAGCCTCATACTCAACTGCATTATTGGTGCATGGCTTATTTATGGAACATGAAGTGTGTATCACTTTCCCATCCGGTGACTGCAGGACAATACCGGCTCCTGCTCGGACTCTGACCTGTCTAGTTGAATTAGTTTCTGTTCTTGATACCCCATCAAAGTACAGCTACCATATAACCGACTGAGCCTGGCATGCTTCCAGTGTTTCATCATCAGGAAGTTCAGTCCCCAACGGAATGTTCTCTGGTACATGGTGTTCTGTAAAGAAATTAGCTACAGCCTAACCTTTTATAGCCCTTTGAGGTACATATGAGATGTCAAACTCCATCAAGATTGCAGCCCATTTACCAAGTCGACCCTTGAGTGCTGACTGGGATAATATGTACTTGAGTGGGTCTGCTGCAGATATCAGCCTAATTTCATGGGACAGCATGTAGTGCCGGAGCTTCTAGACAGCGAAGATTATCACTAGACAAGTCTTTTCTATAAAAGAATAGTTTTCTTTAGTCCTTACCAACCTTCTACTGAGGTAATAAAGGGCTTGCTCTTTTCCTTCTTCATTTATCTATGCTAGCATTGCCCCCAGTGAACAATGAGTGGCTGTTATGTAAAGAATCAGAGGTCTACCTTTGATTGGTGCCCCCAACACCGGAGGGGTCTTCAGATATTCTTTCAATTTCTCAAAAGTCTCTTGACATCCATCGTCCCAGAGGAACGGCACGTCTTTCATCATCAGCTTGTGAAAAGGGTGACACCGACCCGACAAATTTGAAATAAATTGGCGGATGTATGCCAGCCGACCTTGCAAGGACCTCAGCTCGAACAGGTTCTTCGACGGAGGGAGCTCCTGAATAGCTTTAATCTTGGATGGATCAATTTCAATGCCCCTGTGTCGAACAATGAATCCAAGGAACTTCCCACTGGATATATAGACGCGGTCGGTTGTGAGACTGCCTTTCTAGAGACGCGGTCATTAGAGGGCCACCTTCTGCCTTCTAGACAGAAGGGTCAAAACCGTGCAATTAAGGCCTATTCTAGAGTAAGTGATGCATGAAAACTCTAGTAAACATGATAGAAAGTCATGGTAGAAAGAAAGTAAGGCATGGAGTTGCATGGATTTACGTGGATTAAATCAAATTATTATATTCTTCTTAAAGACAAGGTTCATGTATGTAGAAATAACCCTATAGGCATAGTGAAATAAATCATGAAATTATCCACATGCAGTGCATGAAATCACAAGCAATCAAAGGGCTTTTGTTCCTAACACATTAATTTTGCTATCCATGAGATAACCTACCTCTGAAAGTGCTCCTATGAATCGAATTTTTGACTAGAAGTTAATGCTGGCTCTCGCGTGTCTTGTGTGGAACTGACTACTTCTTGGTCTTCTATCTCTTCAACCACTCATCCTAAAGTCACCAAACTTGGAGGATAGGTAGAAGATACAAAAGACAACAATAGGTTCTAAATGTAGGACTTGAACTAACCTTGTTTAGGGATTCTAATCTCCTCTTCTTCCTTGGATGGACGCATTGTCTTCTATGTAGACTGTAATGGGACAACGACTTCTGGGCCTTCCAGCTCCTTGAAGACTCAACCTCCTAGCTCGAAAATTAGAGGGGGATTAGATAATACAAAGGAGAACAAAACCTTCAAAAGGCCATACCTGAGATAGTGTCTCCTTAACTGTGAAAAATGCAATCCAACATTAGGGTTCGCGCTGGTCAAAGTTAGGTCTATTTATAGGTTTTGAGTTAGGGTTATTAGAATAGGTAGAAGTAGAGTCCTATTCCCAGCTCAAATCAATCCCTAAGACTCCTATATCAAGTTTTTATGCCAGGTAGCTCTGATCTCTGGCCTTTGGGATGGATAAAATCTAATCTTTTTTAGTGTTTATCGGACTTCGCTCACGAAAGATAGTCGCGGTCTCATAGGGACCACTTTTATGAGAAGGCGGTCGTGCGATTGACCACCTCTAGGTGGTTTAGTCTAAAATTTTTAGATTTTTGAATTTATCATGTGCCGCAAAAGGCCATCAAAGGCCAGGCCATTGCAGATTTCTTTGCAGCACATCCGGTGCCTGAAGATTCTCCTCTGATTACGGAACTGCCCGAAGATGAGACCTTAGAAGTGGACCAACTTCAGCAAGCCACTTGGTAGCTACACTTTGATGGTGCTTCCAGAACAGAAACATCCCTGTTGAGACAAACAAGAATAAGAGTGGGGGCAGGGGTTGTCCTCAAATCTCCCGAAGGAGAGGTGCTGCATACCTCTTGCTCAATGAACAAAGCCTGCACGAATAATGAAGTAGAATATGAAGATCTAATTATCGGCCTCCAGATCACTCTTTACATGGAGATCTGCATGCTGCGAGTGTTCGGGGATTCAATGCTAATCATCAAGCAAATCTAGGGTCAGTTCGAAGTCTGGAAGCCCAAATTACTCCCCTACCACGCTAAGGTGAAGCAGCTCATGAAAAAGTTTTACTTTATTGAAATAAACCATGTCAGCCGTGGTCAGAATGCGCAGGCCGATGCATTAGCAAAGCTAGCAAGCTCATTGGCGGCCCCGCCGGATGAGTCACTTAACATATGGGTGATTAACCGACGGCTGGTCCCTAGCATGATAGAAGAGGAAGCAGGAGAAGAGGAGCCTGAAGTAGCAACCGCAGAAGTGGTCGGCTCACCTGACTGGCGTGAGCCCCTCATACAATGGTTTAAACATCAATAGTTGCCTAAGCAAAGGGAAGAAAAGATCAAACTGATCCGAATGAAAGACTCCTATGAAATCAGAAACGGGATTCTATTCTGGATTATGGCAGACGCCAAGAAGAAAATACTCCTTCGATGGCTCTCTACGGAGGAAGCTTGGAGAGTCATGAAAGAAGTTCATGCTGGGTCGGCTGGAGCACACCAGGCAGGGCCGAAGATGAAGATTGAGATTAAAAAGCTGGGCTATTATTGGCCAACAATATTCAATGACTGCTGCAGGTATGCTAAGTCGTGTAAAAAATGCCAAGAGCATGCAACGGTCCCCAGGCGACCTCCAACACAGCTACATCCAATAGCACCCAGTTGGCCATTTGCTCAATGGGGAATAGATGTCGTGGGTCTTCATCATCATTTTTTTTGGGCTCCCAGACGCAGGCTCGTCTGCGATGTAGGATAGTTTGTCTGGTAGGACGAAGGGTAATTTTGAGCTCGGCGAGGGAGGAGCACCTCGGGCCAAGGGGGAAAGAGGTTTGTGGCCCGGTCCAGTGGGGCAGGAGGCAGTTTTGGAGCTTGGCAAGGGCGGAGTGCCGCAGGCCAAGAAAAAGGGTTTTGATGAACCCATCTCATTGGGACAAGTGGGGAAATTTTGAGTTTGGCAAGGGGGGAGTGCCTTACGCCAAGGAAAGTGGGTTTTGTAGGCTCAGCCCGGCGGGACTAATGGGTAAAATTTTGAGCTCGACAAAGGCGGAGTAAAGGAGATTTTATGAGCCTAGTCCTGTGGGACAATAGGGGAGATTTTGGACTTTAGCGAGAGGAGAGGGTCTCTCGGGTGGGCTAGTCCCATTTGACTGTTGCTTGTCCAACTGCCCCCCTTTCATTCGTAGTAGCCTATGAAAGACTGTGGATAGTGGGGGTAAAGCCCCTTCAGTAAAGTATTCTTTATCATGTAGTGGCCTATACATGACAGTAGTTGTGTTGCGCCCGACACCTATCATGGATTTTCCCTATTTCTTCATCATTTTACAGCTAGCCATGACCTCGGCTGACTTCATTCTTGATTTGATTGATGCGTCGAGCAGTAGAGTAGCATTTCTTTTCTTTATTTTTTTGAGTTTATTTCTTCTTCTATTCTTGATGGATGCCCCTAGAGCAGAATACCATATGCATCTTGCCTGACACCTTGCATTATTCTGTCAGGCCTCTTTTTTTCTTCTTCTTTTTTCTTTTCCATTCTTTTCTTCTTTTTTTCTTCTTTTTTTCTTCTTTTTTCTTTTCTTTTTTCCCCTTTTCTTTTCTTTCTTTCTTTTTTTCCTTTTCTTTCTTTCTTTCTTTTTTTTGACATTATTCGAGAGGCTTGGAACGCCTCTAGAGCGCATCGCTCTTTGGCGGCTGTGGTGAGGTCACCTCGGCCACTTTCTTAAAATCGGACATCTGATGAGGGCGCGATGGATCAACCTTGTACTTACATATTTGTAGCTCACCTTTCTTGATCAGGCCTTTACCTCACTCAACTCAGACATACAGGGGAGCCATCCCACGCTGGTCTCAGACCAAGGATCACCACTCCGACGCCGACGTCCCATCAAGGACCTCCCTGTACAGGCATCGACCACCGTCCCATCTCATCGAGACCCTCATCTCAATTAATCCAAGAGGACGCTTGTCGATCCCAGTTCCCGCTCTTACCACAGAGCCACGGGACACGCAATCTCTTACAACTTACGGCACACATCTCTAGGGGAGGAAAGTGCCATCCAAACCCACGGCAACTTGGTGTGGACGTGCAAAATCACACGCCCATATGTCCCCGCCAGTCCAGCAAGCAACAACAACTTCAACCGAAGAGACCCTGGAGGATACGTCCCGTCCGGACCCTCCGAACGGACAACATGCTGTCGTGGAGCCGTCTCCGGAATCACGATAGTGAAGAGAAGCCAATCCCTGGGGAAGCTCACTGCTCGTGGGCCCCCGAAGAGAATCAAACGGATCATCAATCGGGTCCGGAATAAGCCATGAAATCCACTTCAACAAACTCACAAAATGCCTTCAATGACACGCCCCCGTGCCCTTCAGAGGCACACCCAATCTCCTTCAAGGAAAACCTGACGTAGCCTTCAACGGCACGCCCCAAATGGCCTTCAACGGCACACCCCAAATGGCCTTCAACGGCACGCCCCAAATGGCCTTCAACGGCACACTCCAAATGGCCCTCCGGTGGCACACTTCAAGTGCCTTTAACGGCACACCACCAGAAGCCTCCAGCGGCACACCCGTGCCTTCAATGGCACGCCCAACGTGCCCTTTAGTGGCACACCACCAGGTGTCTTCAACGGCACGCCCTCACAAGTGCCTTCAATGGCACACCACTTCATGTGCCCCTTCAACGGCACATGCCAACTGCCCTGCAACGGCATCCTCAACGACACGCTGTGGAGGCTCCTCCAGCGGCACAACACAAAGCCCGTTCAGCGGCATAGTTGCCTGGACCCCTTCAGTGGCACTGCCCCATCCTTCAGCGGCACGGCCTCCCCATGCCCGTCCGACACGAAAGATCTCACGCCACCCTACGGGGATCCTTGGCGCGCAGCGGGTACAGCTAAGCTGTCACCCCAAGAAGAGGCCACGCTGGCTATCACCCCACGGGAGGTCAAATCCCATTTAATGGAGCTTCCCACCACTCGACCACGCCAGCTACAGGTGAAAGGGGTATAAAATGCCCTTCTTCTCCATGGCGAAAGAGGTAAAAAAAAAAAGAACACAGAGGAGCATACAACAGACACCAACGGAGAGAAGAAGACCCCACAGAGACAACACAGAAGAGGGACGCTGGCAGGCACGCCAGGAAGAGGAGAGAAGAAGGAGAAGGAAGGAGAGCTCCCAGCTTCCCCCTTCCATGACCACCCCCAAAGAAAGAGTAAGAGAGAGAGAGAGAGAGATGCAGCAGAGAGGGCGGGGAAGATCAGGGCTCTGTTGCCCCCGCTCAACTCCAGCCCCATTCCTCTCTTCTTCTTCGTTCTTTTCTCCTCCTTTCGTCCTCTGCTGTAACTTCCATCCCGTGTTCTTCACGAATAAAAGTTTTGTTGGCTTGGCTCCCTTTGTCATCTTTGTTCGCGAAGATTCACGCGCGTGTGTGATGGTTTCTCCCCATTCCCCGGCGACGTCTTCGTCTTCCTCGTCAGTGGTCCCTCTACCCTGGGTGAGGGTTTCTTCACCTTCACCCTGCCGTGCCTCCCCAGCCTCCTCTAACACCCAGCCCCCACCTCTCTTCTCCCTTGTCGAAACCTTCCTCCAGCTAGGCAAAAATCAGAAAACTCCATAGCCTTCTCCTCCGTTCGTTTCATCCCATTTGGGCCAGCCTTCGCCGACACGCCCCCTCAACGACACGCCCTTGGCTTTTCCTCCAGCAGTGCACCCTGGTTACACCTTCCCCGATACACCCTGGGTCTTCCCTGACTGGCATGCCCACGCACTTAATAAACCAACAAGCGAATAAATCAGCCCAATGTGATCAGAAGTGCGTCCACAATGGCTAGATGAAATGCGGGCGTGCCAGTCGATTTCTCGACGATCACCTGTGGAACTAAATGTTTAACTGTGGATCGATGTACCGCCACGGCACGGCACGTGAGCACGGAACGTTGTGCGTCACGTGGAGAGAAGGAGGTTCCACAGGTACAAGTGTAGACGATTGTGGGGGCTCGTGTACTGGACATCTTCCCCACAGACCGCAAGTGATCAGTGTTCATTTTACATCAGGCGGAGCTTGAACACCTTTGTTTCTACTGTCAAAGAAAGAGTCAGGGACCCTGGGAGCCGTGATGTTGGGAGGGCTTTGTCCGTGCAACAGTGACAGGGCAACAGCAACACAACAGGGATAACTGGGGGCAGAGAGACTGGTTCCAACGAGGAGGGGGATCCGCTCCCAGACTGGATTACATGACCTATATGTCGTGAAAGGCATTTATATGGGGGCATGAAAGTCTGATTACAAGTACTTGCAAGTCGTAGGACAATTCCGTCATTTGGGATGGTCCCCGGGTCATTGCATTATTGTGTGGATAGTTCCGCATTCATACATCGCGTCCGTCAAAGGACCCATGGCTCAGCAGGCTGCCACTCGAGGGGCGTCATAGTGTATTTCCAACATGAAACAGTGTCGAGGTCAGGGTAGTAGGGGTGCCGTGGGTACCCTTGTGTTGGAGCAGTTGGGCGTCACCAAGATCGAGGTGACCGAATGGCGCAGGCACCACTTGTGATTGGAGCGACCGGGCACTGTTGAGGCAGAGTCGGTCGAGTGTGGTTGGGACTAGAGTGGTCGAGTGGCATGTGCATCACCATGGTTGGAGCGACCAAGAGCCATTGAGCTCAAAGTTACCGGGCGCCATGGGCACCAGTGGGACCAAAGCCGTTGAGGCCGTAGGCCTTGCTTTGACTGGAGTAATTTGGTGCCGTTGGCACAGCGGTGACTGGAGTAGGTGGGCGGTCGAGTGCCACAGGCCACCATTGTGATGGAGGTTGTTGAGTAGTTGGGCGCCGCGGGCCCCGACGTGACTGGGGTAGTGTGGATGCACTTCGGGTCGGACTAGATTAAAGTCCTTCGTCTATCGGTTTATGGAGTGCGTGGGCATGCCAGTTACCGAGGTGACGATTTATTCGGACTCCGAAGAACTCAGGGTGCGCTCAATCTAACTCCGTCAGACGATTGTGTGGTTCGGGTCGGGACCCAATCCCGCCATGCCATAAAGGTCATGACGTCATTTACATCCCCCATACGAAGAGGAGGGGCTGTGGACGCAGGTGATCGGGCATAGGTATTATAGCGGGGGGCGGGTCTAGGACCTGGCTCCATCTTCTCAGCACTGTGTTTCTTTCATTTGGCATGATATCTGGGCTTGCAGGGATATCATCTACTCTAGTGTCCGGGTCCAACTTGGGAAAGACGATCAATGTCTTTTTTGGAAGGATGAGTGGTGCGGCGACTTTACTCTGGAGCCCTCCTTTCTAGGTCTCTTTGTAGCTTCAGCAGCCCCTTTGGCATTGGTCTCCCAGGTTTTTGATGCTCAGTTGTCAGGAGGTACCTGGGTTCCAACCTTCAAGAGGAACCTCAGAGTTGAGGAGATAGAGCAGCTCCAAGACCTTCTTCACCTTCTCTTGGATTTCTCTCCTCAGCCAGATAGAGAGGACATATGGACTTGGAGGTGGGGGAAGGGGTACTTTCGTTGTCCGTTCCGCTTACTTCTTCATCTCGGACGGAGGAGTCCGACATAGTCTCGCTATGCAGATTTGGAGGCCTAGGAGTCCGCTAAAGGTGAATGTTCTCATGGGTGGCTGCCCACTCTGGACATGCTAAATCGTTTCTCACTTGACATCTCGTTGAGTTGCTATTTGTGTGGAGACGAGGATGAGACCTTGGACCATCTATTTGTAGGCTGCACTTATGCTCAACATGCTTGGGTAGAGCTGGCTAGGAGGACTCAGTGTGCCATTAGTTGCCATGAAGAGGTGCTTCTTCTTATGGGGACTTGGGCCAGAGCCTGGACCCTTAAGAGGGGACAGAGTTGTCTGGTGGTTGATTCTCCATGCTACCTTGTGGTCCTTGTGGGGGGAACGCAACAATAGAATCTTCAAAAGAGAAGCGAGGGTGGAGAAATCTCTTGTTTTGTTTATTGATAATAGAGTGAGGGAGTGGGCTTCTCTCCTTTGCACTGTGAAGTCCCAAAACTCATCACTTTTGGTTTTGTTAGGGGGTTACAGGGGGAGGCACCAGTTTGGTGTGCCTTGAGGTTGTACAGGGTCTTTTTGGGAACTTCTTGACTATATTTGTACATCTCCTTTTCATTTTTATATATTAGTGGTAAACCCACTTTAAATGTGACTAGACTACTCATTTCCTTCACAGAACGTCCCCTCTTTGGAGGGATATCTTCTCTTGCAGGGACGTTCTTATTTCCGACATCCGGGTCCAGTTGGGGAATGGCGATAGGTGCCTTTTGTGAAGGGACAGATGGTGTGGAGACTTCTTTTTGGAGTTTTTGTTCACTAGTGTTTTGCGGTCGCTGTGGATCCCATGGGTGGTGTCTCTCAGGCCTTTGACTTGCCGCTTCCAGGAGGGAGTTGGGTTCTGATATTCAGGCTGGATCGTAGACATGACGAGCTGGAGCAGCCTTGGGTCTTCTTTCTATCCTTCTATCCTTCCAGCATCGGGCTGATTTAGAAGATGAGTGGGTTTGGAGGTGGGGGAGGGGAGGTGCCTTTTCAGTCAGATCTGCTTATGTTGTCATCTCAGATGGCGGTATTTGTCACAGTTGGTACGAGCAGGTGTGGAGACCGGATAGCCTTCATTAAAGGTGCAGTTGGTATGAGCAGGTATTGAGATCGAAGATCCCCCATTAGAATGAAACGTCAATGCCATGGAGGATCTCTCATGGGATGTTACTGACCTGAGATAAATTGGCCCACTTCCTCCTGGATATTTGTGGACAGGACAACGAGTCACTGGGTCACCTGTTGTAGGTTGCTCCCACTCACAGGGTGTGTGGACGGAGATTGTGAGGAGGATCCACTGCACCATCGGTCGGCACAGCGATGTTCACCAATTGTTCCTGCTTTGGGACAACTTGTGGCCCATCCTTCATGCCACGTTGTGGACGCTATGGGGATAAAGTAACAATTAGATATTCAGGAGGTAGTATCGTGCGGAGGACACTGTTGTCTCTTTTGTTTGTGCTAGAGTAAGGGAATGTGGAGCCACTTTCTGAAATGTGAATTCCCTTACTTTTACTCTATTTTGTTGCTTAAGGGGCTAGGTGGTCCACAGTATCATTGTGTGGATTTCTCTTGTATAGGCCTTTTGGGGTTGCCTTTTTCTTTTGGGTTTGTGTCAGCCTATGCTTGTACGTTCTCCCTTTTTCTTAATACATCAGTCGTACCAACCAATTTCAAAAAAAAATAAAGGTGATAAAATATGCGTGAACGGCCCAGTAAATGCAAGGTTGAGATTAACTGTAAAGTATGCATAATTGGCTAATTGTGTGCATATGAAATGATTTATGTGATGTGAATTATCATAAAAAAATAATCGCTCATCAGTAGCCTATTAGTACTCTGGTGGTTTCTTTTTGAGAGTTTCTACATCGAGTGACCCCCCACTAGTGGTAGCCTTCTTACGACACGTAGGTGTAGACCAACTCGGGTGTGGCAGTGTGGCTTTCCCAGAGAGATAGTTTTGGGCTGGTTGTCATAGGGTCTCCCACTGTGATGGCTATAGTCTGGGCCTGGAGGAAAACCAGCTAGTGGTCTTGATGTAGCATAGTTAGTCAATGTGAGCACACATGGTCGGGGACTTCAGACATGTGCTGAAGAGCATGACCCCGATTAGACCCTTCTTCCTTGGTTGCTTGTACAGTGCCTCAGTTTTCGCCTGGGGTGAGTAGGGAGACACCTAGGGCTTAGACTAAGTAGTTAGTGGACGCATTCGGCATTGCTTCTAGTGGGCAGGTTCTCTTGTCACATGACATGTGACTCTCTTAACTCGTGATTCAAGGTTTAGTTTCCTATCTATGATGACGTGGTTCTTCAGGTGATTTTGTGTGTCTTTGGCTTACCAGGATGAGCTAAATGCAGTGACTATTGAGGTTTTATAGCCTGGCCAGGGAGCGTGGCTCTCAAGAGGTCAGGGCGGCTACTCTTCAGACTTCAGCCACTGATCGGGGCATCCCAGGGCCATCCCTCATTCCCCCACTGACATCGTTCGAGCTGGAGGGTGGTGAGGATGAGGAGGAACTTGGCGAGGAGGAGCCGAGCACTAGGGATCAGGCTGCTGGGGCTGAGGCGGTGATGGAGAAGGAGTTGGTCGATCTCTTAAATGATGCTCCACCTCCTGCGGGCGTGCCAAGGGGAGTAGGAGTGCTCACCTCTAGTGAGCTTGGAAGCCACCTTCATTTTTGAGGGTAGCAAGAGTGCTTGCCTCTAGGTGACTTAGAAGTCACCTTCATTTTCGAGGGGAGTAGGAGTGCTCTCATCTAGGGAGCTTGGAAGCTACCTTCATTTCCGAGGGGAGCAAAAGTGGGGAGGGAGCATGAGATGCTACTCTAGGAGTGTGATCGCCAGAGGGGTTACCTCAAAAGAATAGGATGATCGCGAAGAATACCTTGTAAGCGGGGTGTGATGTGAGTTCAACTTCCTCCTTCTACCGACCGGCTGATGAATGGGGTTTCTATTTTGATTACCCTTGTTAGACAAGCAAAGACAAGCAATATATATGGATTAGAAAATCAATAGTGTAGTATCAATATTCTATGAAAATAAATCTATGCAAGATGGGCATGAACACACCTTGTGTGTTTGTTTAAACCCCTTAAGGAGCAAGAGGGAGGGAGATATGAATGCAAATAAGCAAATAATATGAAAGATGATCTAGCAAGGGGCTAGATAGATGATGGACGTTCAGACTAACAAGAATAAGAACAATAGCACAAGCAATAAGAGCGGGGGGGGGAAGAAACGTGAAGACTAGCCCTTTAACACCACAGCAAAGGCATAGCAGCAACTGGAGAAGAGAAGAGAGAACTCCAATTCTCTCTAACCCACCAGCAGTATAAACACCTATAATGTTAAAAGCAAAACAAACAGAAACTGGCTCTCTTCTCTGTTCACGTTTCGAAGGAGGGGCTCGCCCGTAGGATTCCAAGGTATTTATAAGGCCAAACACCCCAGTTCTAATGGGTTCTAAACATGGAAATCAATCCACAACGTGGATCTCCCTTCCATAGAAGAACACAGAACCAAAATCGACAAGGAATGCCATGCAGAGGAAGTTGGAGATGAATCAGACATGGACAGGAAATGGCGACCAAACCACTATCGTCAATTAAATAGGCACCCATTCGGACCGTTGCTTATTCCTGGATAAATTGTAGAAATAATAGACTTTCCACAATTTAGAATGAGAAACAGTGCCTATTTGAAGCGTCGTTCATTAATGAGCGCCCGCTCAAAAGAATGTTAATTCTTTAGATTTAAATTCCATTGAAAATCAGAAAATCAAGAATTAGCACCTGCGTGAACGGTCATCCATTCCATTAAATAGTGACACTCCAAAAGGTCGTTATTCAAATGGCGCCCAGAGGACGGTCACCCATTCCAAAAAAATCTGGAATTAACAAGTGAGACTTAAGTGCTCATGAAAAGTAACAATTGCATAAGTATAGAATACTTAAATATATTTATTTTCACATGAGGGACTACAATATAATTTTTTACATTTCCCTAAACTTTGTATACAGTGCTCCCACAATGGCAGGCATACGGCAGGAGGGCTCGACAGTCTTCGTTCACCGGAGCAGAGCTCAGCGGTGGTGTCCCTTGGTTTTTCACATGAGCAGTCCGGCAGGCAGTCCGGCATGAAGGACAAGGAAGAAGAAGAGCCCTGCATGGGCTCTGACAAGAGGTGAGAAACATGGCCGCATCTCTCACTTCTCTCCCCATGCACGTCGCCTGCATCCTTGCTCTGGCAGCACTGCGCTCCCACCGTCACCATACACACACCGGTCGCCTCTTCTTAACTCACACACAACCTCTGCCCCATCGGCTCTCCCGTCTCCCATGCAGCATCACACACAAGCACGCGGCATAGCACACCGCAGCCACCTACGCTCTCTCCCTGCATCTCTCTACCCACACACCCACGGCGGCCACTTTCTATCCTCTCGCCTCGGCCAACTCTCCCACCCGCGGCATCAACCCTCTCGCCTCGGCCAACTCTCCCACCCGCGGCATCAACCCTCTCGCCCTCCATCTCTCCTTCCCTAACACCCACGCCGGTGGCTCTGCATGGCCGCTTCTCCCTTCACACCCACCACCGCCTCTCCCATTGCGTTTGCCACCTCTGCTACCCCTCTTCGCTACTGCTCTCTCTCACACGCGGAGGACCACTACCCCACCCCCCTGTTAGATAAATCCTGCATTTAGGAGGCGTTTATTTATTATTTTTAATAGTTGTCCGAGTCTTTAGGAGTCCGGTGCATGAGTTGAGGGGTAAGGCGCACAACGTTTCGCGTCAAGGCAGCATCATGGCGCCCATCACGGTAGGACGTGCACACGTCCTCACGTTCGTCCTGTCGTGGTGTGATTAGCGCCGTTTCTTTGTGTTCAGGTCTGTATATATGTAGGAAGAAAAATCCCGAAACAATCAGAGCTTGCAGCAGCATTCTCTGCAACACATCCGCCCCTGTTTTCTTCCTCTGTTTCCACCGAAAATAACGGCGGTACGGAAAGCAGCAACTACAACAAGAACAACAGTAACAGTAGAAACAATAAACTGGGTGGCTGGTAAAACCTCGGCTCTACAGCTACTCCTACTATACCGGAACGGAACCCAACACCCTGATCCCACGGTGGGGGAAGTATCAGACACGAACCACCAGACTACGACCGCCCTAGTCACGCTACTAGGGAAACGACACGACGTCTCTATCGTGGAGGCCTGTCCTCACAGACAAGGGCCCACACTAAAATCACGCGGTCTGGAAACACCGTCACGACCCCGCCGTCGTAAGCTCTACGCCGTCTAGGGAGAAGCCCTCGGTGACGCTCACTGGAAGCCCTAGACCTCGGCTTCGGGAAAACACCCGAAAACTACGCACAAGACCTCATCTCGCAGACGAGAGACAAAACCTCGAGTCACGACAAACTCACATTACGTGACGGTTGTACCGCCCACCAGAAGCAAGGCTGGATGTGTCCACTGACGACTTAGTCCACCTCAGGTGTCTCGCTACGATGCCCCAGGCGGAGACTAAGACACCATACAGTAACCAGGAACACAGAACAAGGACTAGCTGGGGTCGCGCTCGTCAGCGCCTGTCCTCTGCCCCCAGCTACGCGTGCACACACAGACCATCTGCTCTAGGTCGGGTCCTCTAGTTGGTTCCCCCCCCAGCCGGACTCAGGCTGTAAAGGCAAGGGGCCCTACAGAAACCAGCATAAAATTGTCTCACTCGGGTCACGCTCTCCACCACTCCCAAGTGGGTCCGCACCCGTATGCGCAGGAAAGGTACGACTAGTGGGGCTCACTAAACGTGAACACTGAAAACCACGCACACACCCATCGCGAGTAATGCAAAGTAACAGGTAGCTCGAAACCATCAGACTCTGGATAGCCCACTAGACCTAATAACCCAACGGTCCTTGAGTCATGAGACTCGGGTCAAGACCGTCACACGTGACGGCACAGCGCCGTCAATCTGGCCTAATCTCTAGGTCTGAAACTACGGTGACACGACTCCCAGGGCAGCTCATAAGCTGCTGACTTAATTCCCTATCCAAGGGATGTACGAAAAACCTCCGTGCTGTCGCGCGGATTGATCAGTGGCCACTGGACCAGGGACGCGGGCAAGGCGGAAGGCGACTTCCGCAGCCACAGCCCCCGCTTCCAGGACGGCAATGTCGAGGCCAACCTGGCGCTGGTCGAGGCGCTGCGCCGGGTGGCCGAGGCGCGCGGCGTGTCGCTCCTGGCCGAGGCCGAGGAGGCGGCCGCGCCCGTCGAGGCCGACCCCAAGCTGCTGTTCGAGGCGCTCAGCAACCTCGTCGACAACGCCATCAAGTTCACCCCCGAAGGCGGCCGGGTGCGGGTGCGGGCGGAGGCCGGCCCGCGCATCGTGGTCGAGGACAACGGCCCCGGCGTGCCCGAGGCCGAGCTGGCGGCGGTGACCCAGCGCTTCTACCGCGCCGACCGCGACCGCCTGACCCCGGGCTCGGGCCTCGGCCTGTCCATCGTCTCCGCCATCGCCCGCCTGCATGGCTTCGGCCTCAGGCTGGAAGACGCCCATCCGGGCCTCCGCGCCGTGATCGACTGCGCGCCGGCCGGAGCGGGCTGAGGCGGCGGAACGCGGCGGGTAGGTCCTGAGCCTTGCGGCAAAGGCGGCGGCTGGGAACGAATTCGCGGCGCCGCCCAGTTGCGGACGTTCCGAATTCCTCGGAGGGGTGGGAAGGGGACATTGGCGTCCGTGCCGAAAGCGGGCCTAGTCTGCTCCGTGTGCGACAACGGGAGGGCGCGGTGGAATTGCGGACAGCGAACGGGCAACTGAAGCCCGGCCGAGCATTCAAGCTGATAGCGACAGGTTATCTCGTCGGAGCAGGCGCAATCTTCATTCCTGCACTTGCCCTTGCGGCCATCATCACTCTGGCGACTGGCGGCGCGGGCCACTTCACCGTCGCATTGATGTCTCTTGTCATGGCTCCCGTTATCATCGCCATGCAGTCGGTAATGTTCGGCGGCTTGGTGGTCTTCGGGCTTTGGCTTTATTGCAAGCGTCGATCCATCCGCGTCGTCGCGGAGGACGACGCCAACTCATAGCGGCGTGGGCGGCTGAAAAGTGGGTGGAAAGAAGACATTGGCCTCTCTGCCGAAAGCGGAACTAGCTGCTCAGTTCAGATCGCCACCCATCGGTTACGTTAAACACATGCATGGAGTACCCTTAATGTCAAAGGTGTGAATCATCTTTATAGTTTTTGATCAGAGATAGATATAGTAGTTTATGCTTAGTAACTGGGGGTACTGACGTCCAACTTACGTGTACACCTAATGTCAACGACATAAATGACACTTGTCTAATCACTAAGTTCAGATTCAAATTCAGAAATGAAAAAGAAATGCTGTCACCCTTCAAATTCAAAATGTTATGAAGTGTCAATTGTTTAACCTCACTATAAATTCAGGTCACTCTCCTTGATATTCATTGATTCTGAAATCAGTAAGATATAGTCTTGACTTAGTCTATTATGGTTATGTGACTTAGGTTCATTGCTATAAATGGACACTATAACCATATTTCAGAAAATCAGTGTATTCACTCTACTCTCTATAACTGTTAAACCTGAATTTAATCAAAGATGTACATTGCTTGATTCTTATGACTAAAGAATTGTCCATACCTTGCTTATATTCTGAACCATTGCATAGAATGTTATCTAGCCTCCTCTATCCTCCTTGGTTCCTGACTCATCCCTTCTTCTTTTTCCTCCTTGTTTGCTGATGGCAAAAGGGGAGAGTTTATTAATGGCACCCTTCTAATGGCAATGGGGGAGAGTTTGTTGTCTCCTTATCTTTGTCCACTCCCTTCTCCTGCTTCCTTCTGCCACTATAGGGGGTTGCCATGGGTCTCGATGGCAATGGGGGGAAGATTGAGTATAAGGGGGAGAGTCTATGTGTGTCTATGTGTTTAGGGGGAGAGTTTAGGGAGCATCTTAATGTTTCATTCAGGGGGAGAGTCTGCATAACATCTGTTAATAGAGTCTGCATTATCATCTGACTATCATTCATGTCTCATCAAAATACATCATCCTAACTGCATTAACGTGTTGGGTTGCCATGGGTTGCAATCATCAAAAAGGGAGAGAATGTTGGGTCTCCTCTGGCTTTGAATGAGGGGGGAGAATGTTGGATCTCCTCTGGTTTGGTCTCATTTTCTTCCTTATAGATATCCAGCTCAGATTTAATTTCATCAAATTCACCGCATGTGAGTTTCAATTCCTTTACCTAGTATGAATGCTGGTGACTTCACCTCACGAGAATCGAGATGAATTTACAACCAATCGACAGCGTCATCAAGCCTGCCCAATGAGCCAGCATCGACTCAGTTGTACCGCATAAACCACATCCTTTGTCCGACCAAGGACAAAGGTATACCTGGTGGCCCGCCACTTGAATGAAAGATCCTCCAGAAATGAAAGAATGCCCTTGGCCCTTCAGAACAAGGGACTGAAGGCTCTGTCAGTAGAAGACCCCGATGACCCGACATGGGTGTGGCTTCTCAGCATATTGGGTTTGATGGTGACCAAATGATCGCCCAGTCAAGGCGCAAGCACCCAAGGTGGTATTCCACCCCTCAAGAAAGCTTCGAGCACAAGTCAGGCTGAGCCAGCAGCACGAACCACAGTGTCGAAGGCCGTGTCAACAAAAGACCCACGTGTTCAAACTAAAGATGCACGAGGTTCCGAGGAAGGTCGTGTGTCAACCCGAAGGCTTCGGCAGGACTTCTCATCAGCGTTTTGCAAGACCATGGCGAGATGAATGGTCATAGTGACCCCCAAAACCAGTCTGGGACCCACTGTCTAACCCGTGTCAAGCAAGCGGAGCTTATTCGGCGTGCCCTTTCACCAGCGCGCCGCATATTATTGGCGCCCTCTTACTCAGTGCGCAAAATAGTCAAGGGAGCCTCTTCCCGGTGCACCATTCTCCATGCCGTAATAGGGGTTCATCTATAAAAACCTAGTGGGTTCGACCAATGAAAGTGGACAAGGGAGGAGAGGCGAATTAAAATTGCAGAAGAGAAAGGCAGAGTCTGACGAGAGAGTGGCAGAGTCTGAGAGCCAATCAATAGAGCCCATTCATCTGAGAGAGAAGGGATTCTACCTGCCTGAACAGCTCCGGAACAGGAGAAGAGATATCAGATTCTGATACTCTGTTTTGGTGGCAAAGTCAGGTGGGTTTCATTGGTTCTCTCCCGATGATTCCCCCTTCTATTTTTCTTCTTTGATATAGTGTAAGTGAGGGGGGAGGGGCGATGATATGAGCCCATCTCCCCCCCTCACCATCTCCCCATCTCTATCTCTTCTGTAATTTCATCTGTGTAATCAATGAAATGACATCTGAGCGACAATGCCGGCCGCGCCGAATGGTTGTGATATTCCATGTCTTTCACCTCCCGTTGATGGGATGAATGATATATTGACGGAATGAATGGTGCTTGATGCTGTGTATGCTTCTCCTATTTTTTTTCGATTTGCATGTCCAATCGTCCCCTGTGCGTCTAGTCTTCGGGTTTGGTTTCGCGATATCGAATACGTCCTAAACTAACACGGGCTACAGAAATGATTTCCCCTCCCCGGGGCTCCTCCCTTCTAATGCCATGGCTATGCTGAATTTTTTGTATACGTGCTATGGATTCCATGGTTGGAGACACATTTGTGTGTGCATCTCCATCCACTCCGGTTCTGAGGTCGATTCCCTCAACACCCCTCGACACTTCTCCATAGTCCAGAGGGAACGGGGTCACCTCTAAAACCTACGTATTCATTCTATGCTAGTCGTATGCTAGTTGCTCGAATGACTATTTTTTGTATCTTGATCATCTTAGTTCATAGGCTAACCCATTAACCCCTTTGTGAATGTTGATCTACTGATCCCCCTAATCTGCATACTTACTACTTAACTCTGTGAGTGCTAACCCATTAGCCCCGTGAGCACTAACCTGTTGATCTTGTGAGTGCCAATTCGTCAACTCATTGAACATTATGATATGATACTGTACCCCTCATACTCTGCACATGATCTATGATTGCTGAGCTCTGTTGTCCCTAAGAACACTGCTTCGATACTCCAGGGAGGGGAATATACCCCATTGACACCTCTGAATCACCATTTGGTCAAAGGGCCCCGTCTGTTAGTGACGAGTGCCCCTATGGGCCGCAAGGTGAACGTTGATAGGGGCTTTAGCCCAATACCAAATCCACTGTCCCTAGGGATATTGTGGTGACTATGGGATGTGTGCCCCTCGTAGGCTAGCCCTTGGGGTTTCCTTCCCTATTGGTCATCCCTCTTACGGATATTGTGTTGACTATGGGTCGTGTGCCCCCTTGTAGGCCAGTCCTTAGGGTCCTCACCACCCTCATTGGTCACCTTATCCAATTGCTTTTAACCCATGGAATGATGGTGCCCCTAGTAGGCTAGTCCTCGGGGTTTCCTATCCGTTTGGGTCTGCCGACCGCCGTTGTGCCACTCGACTTTATGGGGTTTGCTCCATCACGTGGGCATATCCCTACTTTTCCCCCGCAATCCTCCGGGGATGGGGAGATGCGGCCCAATTTTCTCCGGGTTCTAACTAATAAGTTACCCTTACGATTTGGACTTAATAAGCATGTTTCTTAAAGAATAAACACTGTGCTTGAGTACGAACCTCGCACGAACTCATGACTCTACTTCCGAAGAGCCCGGGGCTCCAACCCAATAAACAATTAACTCAATTAACCGCAAGATTATCAAAGGATAATAATAAGCCAAAGCAAACCCAAAATACACAAAAACTCCCTTAAACTGGCACGCCCTAATCTGGCGCGCTACCCCCCCGTGCCGTATTAACCTTAGACTCATAATCAAAAAGTTTCAAATGGTCTATACCCAGTGCGCCCTAATCTGGCATGCCCTAAGCCCTTCGCGTCGTTTTAGCCCATTGGTCATGGTCGCGCCGTTAAACCCCTTTTCCTACGCTTCACTGTGTCAGGGAACGTACACCTATGCCTAGCCACGCCGATTTCGATCCAGATTCCTCTCTCACACGGTTTTAATCCCTTACTCATCTTCGGGATGATTTTTGGCTCTCTCGGTGAAGACTAATAAACCTGATTAATCATCAATCAAATAAAAAGAACTGCTTAAGTCTGAATTATCTATCTTCATGACTCTTTTACCATATTTTAGCATATCTGAGAATGCCATCTTAATGCATGCGTGCTTGCACGGGCCCTCGGTATATAAAATGGCACTGATGGAAGGCCGGGTTACGTCCGACTGGAAGCTTTCGCCATGCGTGATGTTGGTCTTCGGACCTATGTTCTCCGCCACGTATCGAGGGTTCTGATTTAATAAACCATGCCTGTTTTGCATGATAGATAAAATCATTTCATGTGACTTCATCATATGCATCCTTTGCATATTATTTCGGCCTCGGATGGCTCACTATCGCGGCAATTAATCAAAGATTTTCCCTCCTCGTGGAGGATGTAATTAACGTCATAGTCTTTATGGTATGGCGGACTTCACACAAGAGGCACAAGAGATTTTTAGGTGGTTCGATGTTCACCTACATCCACCCCACACTCAGACCAGAGTGTGGATTACTGCTAACACACTAGTTCAATCCGCTGATCCACATCTTCGAGGACTAAATTCCTATAGATCGTTGATCCACAGCTTTGGGGAATAGATCCCAACAGACCGCTGATCCACAACTTTGGAGAATAGATCCCAGACCGCTGAGCCTCACAGCTTACTCTGCTGAGCCTTACAGCTTGCTATTCGAGGATTCAACCTTGCCCGCTAATACACAGCTTACACGAGAATAAGATGAGAAAAAAATGAAAGACAAAAGGAATAAGAACAGAATAGAAAATAGTAGCTCTCTAGTAGCAGATTGACTCTAGATCTGATGCAGGAGTCAATTACAAAGATAACCTCTCACAACCTCTCTTCACACTTTGACTATTTACGGCACTCTATTTTTTTTGAAGACCTAGCAGACTATTTCTCTCAATCTCAATTACTCTCAAACTCTAGCTCTCCTTCTTTCTTATCCTTCTCTTCTTCTTTTTCTTCTCATTCTGCTTCCTTTTTCATACCCTGATCTGAGCGATCTAGCCTCTTATTTATAGGCTCAAAGAATTGGACGCGTGGAAAAACTCGTTCCCGCCCAAAGACTCTGGAAAGAGAAGCCTTGCTGGGATTTTACGTGTAAGGATGAAGGATGCTTTGTCCACATAGCAGAATCTCCAAAGGACATCCCAGTCTTGGATCACGTGCCTGTAAGATAGAAGCTTGAGCCACATGACTGAGATTAGTGAAGGCGTGCTACTTCTCATAAGTTGATCTTGGGTCCCTGCGACGTAAGTTCTTGCCTGTCAGAACGAAGTCATTATGTCAAACACCTTGTGTACTTAAATTCATTTCTGAAAAATAATAGGGGAATTAATATGCTAAGACTTGCAATGCATATACTTGGACCTGGTGTAACATGTGCTCCGACTTTAACTAAGCATTCTATGCATGTGCTTGGGCTTGAATGAATATGCTCAGACTTGATAGGATGCACGTGTGCTGACTTAAATGCATGTGCTCAGACCTTATGCATGCATGTATAGTTAAATCAGGCTTTACACATGTTCCATACAATCCATTCATTTAGTGTGTTTCTACCCTACAGATAAAACTTAACAAAATGCAACACAATCTATTAAATCATAAATCAAGGCATAAACTGCGTCCAGGCGGTCTGCCCAGAGTCGCTAAATAGGGATTGGCGGTCCACTGCAAGGCCGCTTAGAGGAACGAGGTTTCACATCCAAACACGCATTAGGCAATCTATCGCACGGTCGCTAGGGTCCTAACCGGTCAGTAACTGGCCGCAACCCTAGACCTTGCGACCTATCGCGGGGCCGCAACATGCAGTGGGTTTCAAAAACATTAAATAGGGAAACGGTTAGTCGTGAGACCGCCACTATCCGAGGCGCATCCTGTTATGACCGCAACCCATTCACCTCTTCCGGTCTCTGGCGAACACCGATCAAACTCGATTGTGACAAGTAATACATGTGGCATGGTTCATAAAAATTGGGAAAATGCTATTAATAGAAAGAGGACGAAAAGGCACACAACATAGCATGATCAATTTAAGATTTAAGCTTACTAAACCTAACATTCAATCGATATAAAAAGGAAGCAATAAGATCGTGCCCTAATTGACATGCTCTGACTAAAATAGGCAATACACGCGCTATACTCAATAATAATTGAGACTTTTAGTATCAACAGAAAGGGGACTCGGAGATGCTTCCAATGATATATTATTGTTAGGGTTTAGTCCACTATCACCTACCTTAATCGAAGATCAAAGGGGATGACGGTCGCTGGGTTGCGAGATGAACACCCTCCAGACTTGTCAAAATCCTCCCTTAATCGTGCTCCTCGTCGACCGCCGCAGCAAATAGGGTTACTAGGTCGGTCGAGGGTTTGATTTATAGAGGTAATTTGATCTGGGAGTGAATGATAGGGCCGGATAGAGTTCCACAACTCGACACATGCAGGAATCGCGCCTTGACCAACTCGCGCCACCATCTCCCCCAAAATTAGACTACTAGGGTTAGGGTTTTCACTACCCATCAAGGCCGTTCGAATGGGCCTAGTTTGGGCTCAAATGATCGAGATTTGGGCTCGAATTAAGCGATCTAAGGTCACCTTAAAAATTCTTTAAAATAGCCAAAAATCATCGGACGAAATCTAGATCCGCACCATTAAAGATCCGCTAAACTATGGGTGTTACACCCGTTGTTCCTCTGCCCCCTGACGCTAGATCTCTCTGGGGTCGTGGCTTCAGGCGGGCAGGATCCAACCCCCTTTCTTGGTGCAAGCCTCTTTGCGTTCGACTTCTCCTTCTGGTCCCCTTCCATAGAACAGATGGACCGAGAGATGGTTGCCTGCGGAAGTTGCCTCCATGGCCACTGGCAGGTGACTTGGCAGAGGTGGTTCCAGACGGGTGTGGTGCTAGGGATTGGATCGATCATCACGCTAGGCTGGTCTTGTTTTTTCATACGGTTGTGTGTTGGCCACATGAGAATGGCTTGTTGGAAATTGGTAGCTTGTATTTTGACTAAAGAAATAAAGTTTATCGGATTGAATTTCTATTGATGTGTACCTCTTGTTGGGATACTCCTGCATGGTCCATGGGTAACGCTGCTCTCTTTAGTTTTGTGCGCGTACATTCGTCCACACTGAGATTGTGTCTTCCCTTGGGTCTTTTAACTGCTGCCATCATTTTCGAGGGGGTACGAGTGCCTGCCTCTTGGAGACTTTCAAGGTCACCATGGTTTTTAAGGGGAGGCGTGCTCGCCTCTAGGGAACCCGTAGGTTACCTTCTTATTTTCGAGGGGGCAGTTCCCTCCTCTTGGGGGCTCAAATACCCCTAGGAAGCTCGTAAGCCACCTTCCAAAGGTGTTCGGACGTTAGGCCGATGTAAACCAACACTGACCTCAGTCGGTGGGGAGAGGTCCAGCACCCGAATCCAAATCGTCTGATACGATGTGCACCCACGGAATCACCATCTGTATCAGGGGAATGCTTCTTTTCAAAAAGAGCATAAACACACATTTTTATAAAATGTCGTCTATTTTTCCTACGTGAAAATTTCCGTGGTCCAACAGACAGTCAAAAACAAATGGTTGTAAGTACAATGAAAAAAATACAATGAAGCATAATTGAGCTTCAAGTTATGTTGAATTGAGATAATTAGACAAAGCCCCAACTTTAAACAGCTAATTAGGGCTTAATTTAGGATATATTTAATTTACTTCAACACTATAATTCTAATTGTTGTATTAATTAATTCTGTGTGCATGCCATTCCAATTCGTTATGCAACCCCTTGATAAAACCCTTCCAACCCTTCAGGGGCCTCACTAGCCTCTTGGGTTGCTTCCCCAGTTCTTGGTATCGGTGTATCGATATTATCGATGTATCGGTATCTGGATCTCCGGGTCGTTACAGTTGGTATCAGAGTTGAGTTGAGGATTTATAAAAGAAATTCAAATGTGCAAATGTCTAGAGCAAGTCCATTTGAGTTGTCTATTGCTGGCTTACGATGTTTTTCACATTATTGATAGATTTCTTGTTATTGTGCAAGTTTTCTAGCTTCAATATGCCACCTCATAGGAGAGGCGATGGTCGAGGTCGAGGTCCTGCTCGTCAGGAAGAAAGTAGTGCTTCATCTCGTCTAGTGATTGTTCTAGATCAAGCCCAAGCCGTTCCCATTCCTGCTCTAGCTCCTGCTATCCCAGCGCAAGAAGATGTGCCTGGTGGCCGGGGTCGTGCATTGAAGGAATTTCTATTGTTCCATCTGCTGACTTACGAAGGTCAAGCTGATCCAGATGTAGCCAGGGTTTGGCTAGATGCAACTGAGCATGTATTCCGATCTATGGAATGTGTCGAAGATGAGAAGGTGATGCTTGGAAGTTTTCAGCTTCAGGGCGCAGCACTTACTTGGTGTACTACAGAATGGGAAGTTGCCTTCTGTTCCCGTTTGCTCCAACAAATCAACTGGACAGAATTTGTCGCCACTTTTGGGCATACTTTCAGTCCTGCATATCTCCACATGAACAAGATGCATCAATTTATGGAGCTCGTGCAAGGTGGAATGTTAGTGTTGGAATATCACAATCGGTTCATGGAATTGGGTCGTTATGCGCCCCATATTTTAGCGGATGAAGCCCTCAAAACTGAGTATTTCTTGCGTGATTTAAGGCCTGATCTGAGGCAGCATTTAATTGCAACCGAGTGTCTGTGATGAATGATGCTTATCAAGTAGTAGCAGCACTTGACCTAGATATGGCCAGATCTCATGGTTTTCCTCAAGCGACGTCGGTTTAGCCGACAGATTGATCCAAAGAACTCGAGTTTTGGTGGGCTATATCTCCTAAAATCGTGAGAGAAAGTTCTGGGTTTCTATAAATTCTATGCAAAGAACCCTGTGCGAACTGCACGATGGGGTCACGTTTTCAAGGTGACGGCGAAGCCATGCTGCATCTTCATCCTTCTTCGACCCTAGCCTGCAGAGAGAAGTATTAGCTTCGCGTTGGTTCTATTTGGGCTTTATTTCATCATCGTTTACCCTCTTTTCTTCGCCCCTACTTTTGACAAATCATCACAAATTTTTGATTTTCTGCTACAACTTCGCGATGGGGGCCTGTTCTTCAAGTCGGGACAGAGTTATGCTGCATCCTCTTCATCTTCCTTCGACCGTATCTTGAAGAGGGGAGTATTAGCTTCGTATTGATTATATTTGGACATCTTTTTCTTCATTCTTTTCCTTATTCGAAAGCCCCAACTTTTCAGGTTTCACCATTCTATTCTGCCAATATGAAACCCAGATTTCTTGAGAAGGGGGACACGTTTGCGTCGCCAGGGCAAGGCCATAGTCTACCTCTGATCATTCTTTTCAACTCCAGGCTCTTAAGGAAAGTATACTCTTCATTTTCCCCGATTTTGGGATCATTATTTCATCCTCTTCATGCTTATTTTTGTCCATCATTTTGCACTTTCACACCGTTTTCATGCAAGTCATTTTCCTGCCCTATTCTACACCCTTCATTTCCTTGTGTTTTTCACCGCATTTTTCACTGCTATCTTCCCCATTTTAAACCCTTCTTTTTGACCTAGTTTCACCACAATACTCTCATTTTCCATAACATCCTTTCTTTCCCTCTTTGGTGTCCTATTCTGTAAGTTATTCTTCATTCTTTGGGTCCGATTTGTACACTGTTCTACATTTTCTGCAGTGTCTACATTTTTTGCCAAATCTTCGGTGCTATAACTTTCCATCCAGACTTCCTTTTGGCGTGATTCTTATTCCTACGTGCTCATAATATAAACGTCTTCTATTATCAACGTTTTCTCCCTTTTTGGACTTCGTTTGTCCTACTGTTTTCATCAGTCTTTGCACCCTGTTTGCACAATTTTTCTCATGAACCGTGTCATCTCTTGATCCGCAACAAGTAGGTACAAACAAGACAATTTTGTCCCCTATAAAATTTACACTGAGCAAAATGGAGAAAGATATGATTTGTAATGTCTTAAAGAAAGTGAAGGTTCACGATGGTTATTCTTCCAACATAGCAAGACATTTTAACAATTCAAGTAATAAAGTTTGGGGTTTGAAAAGTCACGATTACCATGTGCTTCTGCAACAGTTACTTCCAATAGCATTCCGAGGCATTTCACAAAGGGAGATATCCGATGTCCTTACTAAAATATGTCATTTTTTCTTAAACTTATGCTCGAAAAGAACTTTAGCAGATCATTTCTATAATCTTGGACAAGACATTGTAGGCGTGCTATGTCGGAAGGAGATGATATTACCCCTAGTTTCTTTGACATTATGATACACTTGATCATTCATCTTACTAATGAAACTAGGTTGGCTGGCCCTGTAAATTACATGTAAATGTATCCCATCAAAAGGTAATGATATGATTTAACATCTTAGGAATGAAGACTACAACTTTTAGATTATTAACTATTCACCTGGTTTATCACAATTTTTTATATATAGGTACTTGGTGAAGTTGAAGTCTTATGTACCTAATAAAGCATGTCCAGAAGGATGCATTACTGAAGGTTACTTAAAAGAAGAAACCCTTACATTTGCATCAAGATACCTTCATGACAATGTGGAAACGCAGCTGTCGTCGGGGTCTGAGATCGGTGACCAGGATGAGAGAAGGAATAAAGTAGTGAAGGAAAATATGGGAGTTTAATGTATCTCGGGTATCCTACTTCATAGCTGCATCCTTCTCAACACGGCACCGGGCACTCACCTTTTACGAAAGGTCGAGAGGGGGTCGGATGGCACGAGAAGTTTTCGGGGGTCAAAGTAGCTAGACCGAAGTGTGGGCGTGCCAGTCGATTTCTCGACAATCACCTATGGAACAGAAGGTTGACTGGGGAAGCGTCGCCAGGACGCAGCACATGGGCTCGGGAGATCGGGTGACACGTGGAGAGAGGGGAGGTTCCATGGGTGCGAGTGCATAGGCGATTGTGGGGAATCGTGTACTGGACGTCTTTCCCTTCCTCGAGATTTGAGGGCGTTACGTGGAGGTTCTTAGTTGCCAGCTTGCCGGACCGAGTATTCACTTAGCATTTGGTACGTTTTACTGCTTTAGACTGTACTTTTGTTGGACTGGACTCTGTTATAGTTAGTTGTTTATTTCTGTTATATCTGTTGCCCTACTTTATTTTTTATTTCTGTGTACACCACACCTATCCTTTAACCCTTCTGAGTCTTCGGGCTCGTGGGTGGCGGGCCGAGGTTCGAGTCGCGCCGGTTCCTTTCCGGTACTCAGATCGCGGGTCGCTACAGTTGGTATCAGAGCGAGATTGTGAAGGTACATGAGAATCTGAAATGACTGCAGTGGTCCAGAAGGTCCATGAATGTCCTGTACAGTCGGCGACTGGCCTGGGGCACCGTATGTTTTATTAAATTGTGAATTGTTTCCTTGATGCCAAGTGAGTTATGGCGCCAAGGAGGAGGACTCATTCCCAGTAGGGAGAGTTAGGTGAGGGTCAAGAGGAGCAGAGCAGAGCTCTGGTTCCAGAAGGCGCAACTAGAGAGGTGCGGGCTCCTGGAGCGGAGGAGTTTTTCAGAGGCATGTATCAATATGTTCTCCAGCAGCAGGGTGGTGATGTTGGCGAGGGCTCATCGTCTCGAGGTGGTCATGGTCGCATGCTGAGAGATTTCTTGCAGCTCCAACCACCTCTTTACAGTGGGCAGCAAGATCCAGAGGTGGCCAAGGAGTGGCTGGATGATTTGGAGGGGATTTTTAGTGCCATGGAGTGTGCTAAGGAGGAGAAGATGGTGCTGGCTACGTATCGATTATAGGGATCAGTCCGGTCCTGGTAGACGGCAGAGTGGGGAGCAGCAGTCTCGTCCCCTTCGGTAGATCACGTGGCGGGAGTTCATCACAACTTTTGAGCGTGCTTTTTTTCATCATTCATCAAATCGCAGAGGATGCGTGAGTTTCTAGAGCTGACCCAGGAGGATATGTCAGTGATGCAGTATCGAGCTAGGTTCATTGAGTTGGGCCGTTATACGTCTCATATCATGTCAGATGAGGAGCTGAAGACTGAGCAGCTTGTCGAGGGGTTGAGGCCAGAGTTGAGGCTCATAAATCGAAACCATACCTTCGATCAGATTAGATGCCAACGCTTCCGCACGAGTGATGTGAGTAACTCTGGCTCTCGGTGGATGGCTAGCTGCAGACGACTGCTGAGAAGGAGCGGGAACTGGTAGGTGAAATTGTTAAGGTTGAGGCAGCAGAGGAAGACGAGACTGCGATTGTTGCGACTGAGAAGTCTGCGAGAACTGCACCATCTGCGGCCTCAACGGACAGTTTCGGGAGATGTGCCCTGACTGATCGCAGTGATAGCAGACAATCGGCAGAGAACACGGCACACCCGGATGACTGTCACCACACCTAGAACATAACCTCGGCTAAAAAGCAACAAAATCCTGACGCGATCGAACAGAGGAAATGGACTGCTGACTCGGATCAGAAAATGCCGACTGATAGAACCTCTTTTTCTTCTTCTTAAATCAGAATCCCTTGCTCTGAGATTACGGGAAGGAATCACCATCGACAGTAGAGAAAGCAGAAGGCTCCTGGAATAGACGACTGGTGGAGCAGCTGATGCTGCACGACCGACTGAACCATCCCAGTCTGAGGAAGTCCTCGAGTCCTCGCCAACTCTAACTCTAGCACGACGACGGCTTGGTACGCACAATCTAACTCAGCTACACGGGTGTTGACACCCATTTTATGACCAATTAGTCGGGTTATTTCCTTACTTATCTTAAATGATACCCCGAGTTGTTCACCCTTGTCGAGTCTTCTTGGGCAAGTTAGAAGTCTCTTTCATGGGTTATTACCTTCCTTGGTTGAGTCTTGACCATGTTTGATGCTAGGCAAGCACTTCCGGTTCATTTATCACCCTTGTGTGCATAACGCATCCTCAATAGCACGTTATATATAACATAATGCACCAGACTAGGTCCGTTATATTCCACTCACCTACCGTCTCACCCAGCGTCTTACTTAACGTCTCAATATTTTAACGGTCCTACATATAGCCGTTATAATTATCTTAACGCCCCCATGTTGGGCTGTTATGGTCCGCTCGCCTACCGTCTCACCCATCACCTCAGTTTGCGTCTTTATCATTTAACGGCTCTAGTCTCCACCATCATCTATAGTATAATGCTGGAGACCATTATTTGGAGTTCCATTATCGATTTATAGTTGTGGTCTCGTGATCGACCGAAACTCTATATTAGCAGTCCTATGGGTGACCGCTACTCTGTCGGCTAAGTCGGTTCACTGGTAGCGGCCATGCGACAGACCGCCATTTGGTGGTTGCGGCCCTATGGGTGACCGCTACCTAATGTTTAAGTCAGTTTGACCAGTTTGTGGTCGGCGGGAGATAACAGCCAGGTCATGACCGCTAAATCCAGCTTGTGGCCGTGAGGAGATCGCCTTGTGCAAGTAACGATCTTAGAGAGTTCATAGCCTACCTATTTTTCGTGGATTTCGTGTCTGAGGTTTCCTGACGGTAGCGGCCAGGGACATGACTGCCACCTCCAAGAGGTGGCCCTTTGAGGACTGCCATTGGCAAGGTGCGGCCCTAGTGAGACTGCCACTTGCCTATTGCTCTGTGTTGATGGTAGCAGCCCATCAAATGACTGCCATTTTGGTTTAACGGCCATGGGTAAGACCGTCACCTACCCAGAGTGATGTTTCAGCGTCAGTTTGGTTTTCAATTGGTTTGGCTTGGACTCCAAGGTTAGCCCATGGTTCATAGGATGTCACGGATGTCTTGTGAGGGCTGTGACCATGCTGTTGTGTGTCCGAAAGAGCCGTAATATCGAGTAGTGTGCTGTGTTACTGTGAGGATTATTATGGTCATTGGTCAACCTGGTGGTGACCTAGTGGCTGACACATGACCCCGTGAATGTCTCGATTATTTTGTGGGGATCGAGACGATGTATTAAACATACGAGCTATCATCTTACCTCAGTTTACGTGCCTATCTAGTTTTAGGGCTTTGATGTTCCCTCGTGATTCGTGTTTCTTATTCTACAAAATCAAGAGTCTGATGTACGGCCTGAGGGCTGAGGACTTGTGTTTCCCCGCGAATTTAACTTTTGGACTAGGCTGATTAACGGCATGTGGCCGTGTTGTGCTGTGATCTTGACCCGAGTCGTGAGACTCAATGATCGTTGTGTTAGTAGGTCTTGTCATCTATCCTGAGTCTAACAATAATTCTGTGTGCTACCTTATGTTTCGTGGTATGTGCGATAAGTACGTGTTACCCTATCTATACTTAGATGTTTCTATTTTGAGTCTTTGTGTCTAGTAAGCCTCCACTAGTCATAGCTTGATGACACTTCAACATGTCGGCCCACCTAGGAGTGGTGGCGGGGCAGTTCCCGGTTGAGACAGTTCGTAGGTTGGTTGCCGTGGGCCCCTTTCTCTAGCCGTTAGAGTATTACACGAGGGGAAAACCAGCCAGAGGCCTAGCTCAAGACACTAAGCTTGTGTGTGCACACGTGGTTAGGGGCATTGGACCAGTGTCAACAGGCGTGACCTTGACTAGTGTTGTTCCTTGGTACCTTATTCAGTGTCTCAATTACCACACTCGAGGCGAGTGGGAGACGCTTAAGGTGCTGTGTAAGATGTCAGTGGACGTATCTGGCTTTTCTTCTAGTGAGGAGGTACTTCTGTCACATGACACATGACTTGTGGCTTTTGTGACTAATTTTTGTCATTACTGATGTGACTCTTCGGGTAGTCTGTGTTTGGCTTCACCTGTGGTTTGTGTTGCGTACACGATTGTGAGATCGTGTATGCGTTAGTGCATTAGACCGTGTGGTCTTGTCTTGGGATTTGTTCTTTGAGGACAAGCTTGCACGTTTGTGTGTTATGACGGGTTCTGGCAATGTAGCCAGAGTTGCCTTATATCAGTTTGGTTATTCCTGACTGTGTGTCTGGGGATCCATGTTTCAGACTGATTAGGAGTAATTTTAGAGGGCCTAGGTTTTATCTACTGTCATGGTTGGTTCAGTATGGCTTTCCTCTTTACTTTTACTATTGTTCCTACTCCTACTGTTGCTCTTGTTTTTGTTACTCTTATTGTTGTTACCACTTTGGTTTCTTGGTGGGGATCTGTAAGACCCCTACTGAGCTAGTGACACGAGACACACCCCTGACTTTTCAGGTGTGGCTATTCTTCTTCCTCGTGGTTTGGAGGTGAGGTGTGTGGTTCTTAGTGCCAGCTTTGCCAGTGTCGGGCTTCCCCCGACTTGAGAGTATGTTCTCTTTCCTGTTGGACTATACTTGTCTTTAGTTGGATTGGACTCTGCTAGCTGTTGTAGCTATAGTTTAATTTGTTTAATTGAAACTATAATTTAATTTCTACTAATTTAGCAATCCAGATCATAGTTATATAATTGTTTACTACTTTATCATGAAGTTCAATGTACTCACACATACCTTTCTTTCCTGTCGGAGCTTTACCACTCTTGGGAGGCCTCTCAGGATCCAAGTGGTATCGGGTTTACCCGAGCCCGGATACTGGGTCGTCACACTCCCTCTATGTCCGAAAGTGTCTTAAGTGCCAACTCCATGCCGATAAGATTCACGCTCCTGCTTCATCTCTCCATCCTCTATCTGCTCCTTGGCCATTCTCCATGTGGGCTTTTGACATTGTGGGCCCGCTGGGTGATCCCAATTCTCAATCCAAACAAAAATCTTTCATCCTTACCGCCATTGAGTACTTCACCAAGTGGGTCAAAACTGAAGCATACACAGAGATCAAAACTACCACAATTTTTCACTTCATCATGAGGAACATCATCTCGCGGTTCGGAGTGCCAAGCAGCATCTTCGTCGACAACGGGCCTCAGTTCATGTCGCAAGAGCTTCAGGACCTCTGTAAGAAGTTCAATATTGCATTGCACCATTCATCTCTATATTACCCCCAAGGCAACGATCAAGCCGAAGCCACTAATAAAATCATTCTTAAAATCATAAAGAAAATGTGTGAATCTCATAAATTTTTTAATTGACCTGAAAGATTGGTGGAAGCTCTATGGGCTTATCGCACTTTCGTCCGTACTCTTACAGGGCAAACACCTTATGCTCTCACTTACGAGATGGAGGCGGTACTCCTATATGAGATTTTAATCCCTTCCCTAAGAGTGCAGCTTGATAAGGAACTTAATCTCGACGAACGTCGGGAGGCGTTGCTGGTCCAATTTGAACTCTTAGATGAGAAGAGGTTAAATACGGCCGATCACGTGTCTGTTTATCAAAATAGAGTCTCACGTTATTTTCAAAAGAAGGTAATTGAACGCAAATTCAAAGTGGGTGATATGGTTTTGAAACGCAAGTTCATTAGGTCTGGAGGTCCTAGGTCCAAGTTACAACCTAATTGGGAAGGGCCGTTCGTTATTAGAGAGACTTACCTAGGGAATGCATATCGTGATGTATTGCCGTATATATCTTTATTGGGAAAATTTTATTTTCAGCCACTAGGTTTTGTTTGAAAAGGTGATGGTGCTAAAAATATATTAAAAAAAGAGGGATGTACATGAATAAGCTATCAGCTCACAAAACCCCTATATTTTCAGCCACTAGATGGAAAGATAGTTCTACAGGAGGACATGTTGAGTATGACCAACGACCAGATGCCTTCAGGTATGGTCAAGACCTGTCATCACCATCCCCGGGCACTGGAAAGAGACTCTCATACTTTGGATATTGCAAGTTTTGTTCTTGGAAAACTGATGTATCTTCCAAGTATTATTTGTTTCACTAACTCAATTGTAGGGGAACCGTGCGATATGCTAGTGTTCATACTCATCTTGGAAGAACAGGAAGCAGGAGAGATGACTTGGAATCACTTGCATACACATTAGTTTTTCTTCTTCGGGGTCGCCTTCCTTGGCAGGGATATCAGGTATAGAAATCTGCAAATGTATTTTCGGGTTAGTTTTTCAAATTATCATTTTTTTTTACTCTCATGCATCCATATCCTCTGTTCTTAGGGCGAGAATAAAGGCTTTCTTGTTTGCAAAAAGAAGATGGCTACCTCTCCAGAAAGTCTTTGTTGCTTCTGCCCGAAACCTTTCAGACAATTTGTTAAGTATGTGGTGAATCTAAAGTTTGATGAGGAGCCTAATTATGCAGAGTGCATCTCACTTTTTGATGGCATAGTGTGTCCAAATCCAGATATAAGACCAATTAATACAGATGGTGCTCAGAAGGTATCTTCAAGTCTTTTTCTTTGCTATTGGATTAAGTTTCTGCCTAGAGCACATATCTGATATTATTAAATTTTGCAAAAAGCTTATATATCAGGTTGGTCAAAAGAGAGGCCGACTGATGATGGAAGAGGAGGATGATGAGCAGCCAAAGAAAAAAATCAGAATGGGAATGCCTGCCACTCAATGGATTAGTGTTTATAATGCTCGCCGGTCTATGAAGCAAAGGTTTATGCCAAACAAATTTTTGATCTTTGATCCTGAATCCTGTCCAAGGAAAAAGCTCATGCTTCTAAATATTGTTGTAGGTATCGAATTTGGTTATATTGTTCACTCATAATGATAGATTTCATATTCTTTGTGTTTTAAACTTATTTTCTGCTTATGCTACTTTCATGCCAAAACATATATTCTTTATATTTTTACATGCTTCATGAACTTGTTTTATTAATGTTTGATCGTTATTTTGTCACGATCTCTTCTCATCTCCAGTCTTTCTTAAGTACATGGTGTGTACCCCAGTGCGTGGCCATTAGCTACACTTTGCACATATAGGTACACCTCTTGGACTTGTGATCCTCTCCGTTAGATATTCCTTCCACCGGACTAGGTGATCTTATCTCAAGGCCTCCGTAAGTCTATGCGAGCCTGGGATTCCCACTAGAACGCCGAGCTGGTTGTACCCTCAAAGTCCAATGAAGTAGAATGCACCCCTCATACTGCTAGTTTTTTTCTGAGTCCTGGCTAGAAACGGCCCTCAAAAAATCGCTACTGTCAAGTAGCGGCCAGCCCGCGACCGCGTCTGTCCAGAGTTCCACTGTATCGACCCCTTTCTTGTTCCAGTGTCGACTCTGTCTAGAAACGGTCTTGACCTGACCGCCTATTCATGATAGCGGTCTTGTCTTGACCGCGTCTATCTAGAAACGGTCCAGGAACGACCGCATATTCTCAAGTCCTGTCTAGTCTGAGGTTTGACCTTAGGGTTGGTTTTCCTAAGTTCCTAGATGGTTGATGGTCTAGAACTCCATACGTTGTTCAATAAGCTACTAAGGAATTATGGAAATCTAAGAACATGTCGTTATGCTACCGGATTTCTCCCGTGACATGACCTTGTCTTAAATCATCCTTTGAACTCTCATGATCTTATATTGGTACGTTCTTTACCTTGGTTACATCATCATGAAACTAGTGTTGAATTGACTATTATTGGCCGAAACGTTATTATTTTTCTCATGAAAGTAGCTTCATCTGTAACTTGAAGATGCAAGAGCAGGCACAGACAGTGTCTAAGGACTCCATGCTAGCCTCCTCGACAGATAGCTGGAAACGTGTTGAAAACCATGGGGTACGATGAACACTGGCGTCGCATTGTGTCGGGAATATTTTTTTTATAGACGGGTGAAAATCACTTGATCATACCATGCTACTTGTCTTACCTTAGTTTTATCGCTTGATTTATCACGTTTTCATTATCTTACTTTCTAGAGCTAAAATGCTAATTACTTAAACATTTTTTTCATGTTGATACAAAGATACCTACTGGGCAAGTGTGCTCATTCTCTACTTTTTCAATCTTTTCAAGAAAGTCTAGTGGATTGGATTCAGATTATTCCGATAATGGATCCGAGGGTGAGAGCGAATGAAGATCGAGAGAAGCCTTATTTTTCAAGAGTCAGGAGTCTAGTTGTAATCAACGAGAGTCATGATTATGTAATTTTTTTTATTAAGTTGAGAGTCTATGGAAACCTTTGATTATTATGAATTAATAAAGTATAATTTTTGGAGTTCATTATCATTGTGTTCACTCTTCTTATGTGTGTGAATGTTAGCACTCGGATTATATTGCTAGCTTCAGGTATATTGTCGGCTATTCACGTTCCCGACCTAATTCCACTGCATACCTTGGGGTGTGATAGTTAAGTTAGTATCAGAGCCAAGGCATAAGTGAGAGCTAGAAAAATTTCATGTCATAGGCTAAGTCTAAGGTTTAAGGATCCATACCTATGAACTAGGAAGAAATCTTCCGAACTCATGTGAGAGACTAGGTAGAGCCCGTGATGAGATAGTTATTTAGAAATTATCTCTAGGTTAACTTTCATCAATTATACAAGAAATAATTAATTATTTTTTTTCTCAGGCATCTTATCTTAACAATGGCTGTGAATCGTGCAAATTAGGATGCAATGCAACAAACTGTTGTGGGTCTCACCTAGGCCCTCCAAACTATAGCGCAAGCTGGTGTGCGGGCTAGCGCCAGTGATTTACATTGTAACTTCTAGAGCATCAACCCTCCACGGTTCTCTGGATCAGCTAATCCTGATGAGGCAGAGAATTGGATTGATGAAATGGAGCAAATATTTAATGTTATGCAATGCTCGGACCAGGAGAAGGTCGTATTGGCTACATTCCAACTCAACAAAGATGCATGCGTATGATGGACGGCTACGGTGCTATCTTAGGCATAGATTGGCTTCTTCATCACTATGTCGATATCAACTGTCGCAAATATTTGAAAGGAAATCAGGGGCATTACACGATACGAGTATCGGGTTATCAGGTCTTCCCGATAGTCGAATTCTTGGGCCGTTACACCATTTGACTGGCCCTAGTGGTCTGGGTCAGACCGCTTGGTTCCCTAGCACTCGCTGGAATGACTGCTAAGCACTCACCGTGGCGGACGGTGCCTCCCCTGTTTCCCCAGGCTTGGAATTGGCCCTATTGGCCTATACAATCAATCTATGGGTCCCCTTGACCCACTCCCATCCTATCCTACTCTCATGCATGTTTTGAAAAAATTTAAAATAAGGGTTTTGGGGCCTCGCGACCTACCTCAGACGAGGGGGTTCTGGCCCCCGCCTCGGGTGCTTCCCCAGCCGTGTGGTCACTGTCATCATCTCCCACACCTACCTCGCGTGTGGTAGCCACTGTAGAGGGTTCCCCGGCCTCCGTTTTTGTCGGCGGTGATCCCTCTTCTACTTGGTCCATCGGAGCCGCTGGCGCTTCCTCCTCGGCCATATGGCGTTGAAACCGCCACATCGCCCTCTTCTTCACCATCCTCGTGTGTGGGTGAGTAAGGGTTTGTCAATGGGCTAGGATGGTCACCGGTGGGGGTCACCGATGGTGAGGGGGGGTGTGAGTTTGAGTGGAATGGGAGAGAGAGGGAGACTGAATGGTCGCCCTCAATTTTTAATTCGCCCAGAGCCTAGCGGTGATGCGAAGGACCGTTAGGCAGTCCTTGGTGGTCCTCATGGGACTATTTTCCCCAGGGTCACACCCATTGGAGAATGTGAACCGCCTTAAGGGTGGCGGTCTGGCTGTAGGCCTCTAGGTGACCCTTGCGGTCTTGACATGGCCATTTGCTTGCTGGAGTCTGTGATGATTTAAAATGCTATATTTGATCCATTTTTATGGCCTTTGCCTTATTTGATGCATCATGCTTATTTCTCTGGCCTATTTATTGATGGTTGATCTATTAATTGCACACTTCATAAGTTACATCATGCATTTCTCCGATCTGATGTTCCCCTTTAATGCATTACTATATGGTATCTATGATATATTATCTCGAGAACCAACTGGTCATTCATATGTTCTGGTACCTAAACGACATGATCTCAGTGGGTGGCCCACCACATGGCGCAAGCCCGAGGGACGGACGAGTGAAGAACGGAAAGAAGGAGGGGCAGGGGACGGTGGAGTTCATGAAGGAACCACTGTCATAATAGTTAAGGCTGTCGATTTCTGAAGAAATTTTGGCAGAGTCTCTCCTAGGCCGGAGGCGTAAGGAAAAATACGGGTGCGCGCCCACAAGGAGTGACGGCCCCGACAAAGTGGTGGTGGGCCCCGCGGGGCAACACCATTAGTCTTCAATGCAGAGGAGTGCCCCATAATCCCTCAATGACACACTGGGTGCAAAGCCTTCGCCGGCACACCCCTGTGCTAAGCGCTCGCCGACACACTCCCCTGAAGAGGCCTTCGCCGGCACACCCCCCCTTCGAAGCTTCGCCGGCACACTCGCCGCGAGCTTCCCCGGTACGCCCTGGAGGAGGCTTTGATGGCACACCCCTTTCGCTCTTCACCGGTACGCACCCGTCGAAGCGCTCGTCGGTACACCCTTACCCATGCCTTCACCGGCACACCCCAAAGTGGGGCTTCGCCGGCACAGTCTTCTGTGCCTCCCCCGGCACACCACTAGTGCCCCTTCACCGACACACCCCGGAGTGGGGCATCGCCGGCACGGTCACCCGCGCCTTCCCCGGTACACCCGAAGAGGTCACTCACCGGCGCACTCATGCCCCCTTTTTACCCTCTTCACCGGCACACTCGCCAAAACCCCCCAACGGCACACCCCGGCGCCCGTCCGCGGTACGCTCCTCCCGGCGGCCATCCCCGGTGCCGAAGGCAAGGAAGAGGAAGGGAAAGGGGGGAGAAAGGAAGGAAGAGGGAGGGGTAAAGGAGATGAGAGAGAGATGGGGAGCCCTAGGGCCCCGTCCCCCGTCGAGTGGAAAAAAAGAGGAGAAGGAAAGTGAGAGAGAGGGAACATGAGGGAAAGAGAGGAAGAAGAAGGAAGAGGGGGGGTGTGCCGTGGCGGCCTCCTCATCCCTGCGAAGAGGACGACGACGGCGACAGCGGCGGTGGCGCCCGGTCCGACGATAGAGAAGAAAGAGGGGAGGGGGACGGCTCTCGCACGGTCCAACCTAGACCCCTCTTTCAAACCCTAAGAGAGGTAACCGTGGGCAGTATAGTCTTTTTTTAGGTCTAGTTAAAGGCAACCATAGTTATGTTGACGGGTGGCAACGGGAGGTTACGGCGATGGCATTTTTGAAAATTTTGGTTAAAATAATGATATGCTTGTTAATACGTTTCCAGGAGTGATATCTGTGCCATTTCCGCTCTAGCAATGGTTTATATGCAAAAAGCTCTAATATATATGAATGAGAGACAGATAGCTTCTTTTTTCCATTTTTCATTCAGTTAGTAGTTCGAGCAGGTTGGTAAACAGTAAATGACTCAACATTATTTAATATTCAAAGAGCTCGAATTAGGCTCAATTAGATTGTTCAATGAGCCGAGTTTCAGCCTCTGAACAGAGTAGAACTCAGGTCATTTACCACCTAAACAACTCGAGCTCAATGAAGACTTGGCCCAATAAATAAATAAACCAAGCTTGAAGAGAGTAGTAATCGGGTTGGCTTTGAACCCTACATTCAGGTCTCTCTGTGGCTAAAATTTCTTTCTAATGGTTATTTGCACTCCTTTGAAACAGTGAGCTACTTTTTATTCAGGTTTTCTGAGTCATGGTATTTCAAAGCACTTACACACACTGGATGTGTCATTACTTCTCATGCAGACTCTACCGGGCAGTTTTAATTCTTCTTTTAATCCTTGCCATTGAGTTTGTTTACTTGGAAAGAAAAGGAAACTACCTGCTCAAGTAACTTTTGCTTGTAATCTCATTTGCAGAATGAGAGCCTTGGGAAACGGCTTGCCCATGGGTACCCTTTTCTAGAGGCTGAGGTTGCATACTGTGCCCGCCACGAGTACTGTGAATCTGCTGTTGATTTCATTGCTAGGAGGTGCCGGCTTGCCTTTCTCGACACAGATGCGGCAGGCCGAGCATTGCCACGTGTCATCGAGATCCTGGCTGCCGAACACAACTGGGACAAGGCAAGACGGAAGAAAGAGTTACAAAAGGGGAAAGAGTTTCTCGAAACATTCAAATCGTCCAAGAATGCACAGTTCCATGATTGTAAACATACAGGTGGACAATATCCTTCATTTGAAGTACGTGCAATTTACTGTTCACATTGATGCTAGTTGCACCTTGCGCATGCAAAGGTCGGTGCAGTTTACTGTTCAACCACGTATAAGGTCGGTGTATTGCTTGCCTTCTGCATATAACCTCGGTGCAGGTCACTGTTCATATACATACTAGAGTCGGTGCATCCTTTGATTCATGCTACATGAAGTCGGTGCAGGTCATTGTTCATATGCATACTAGGGTCGGTGCATCCTTTGATTCATGCTGCATGAAGTCGGTGTAGGTCACTGTTCATATGCATACTATGGTCGGTGCTTGTTACTGCTCACACATATAGAAGTCGGTGCATGTTACTGTTCCTTCAATAGAAGGTCCGTGCACTTCACTGTTTAGAGTTGATGCTAGTTGGCAGGTCGGCACAAGGCACTGCCCAAGTCAATGCTAGTCTATTTGCATGCATCAAGGTCGATGCGGGTTACTGTTTAGATCGGTGCACTTTACTATTGAGGTCGGTGCATGTTCTCGTTTGTCTATATGAGGTCGGTGCATGTTTTGGTTTGTCTATATCCAAGGTCCATGCATGTCCTGCCTTCAACGCATGCAAGGTCGGTGCAACCTGTTTGCTAGCACCATGCAGGACAGAGCATACCACAACAAGGTCTGTGTACGTTTCCATGTTAGCTATTACAAGGTCGGTGTAGCTTTTGCCAATGCACATGCAAGGTCTGTGCAACTCATCATATAGGTCTGAGCATGATTGCATTTCACGTTGTGAGGTCTGTGCATGTTATTTTCATGACTGAGCATATGCATTAAGCTTATCATAGTCAAAGCAGATTGACTATTTACTTATGACTATAAGGTGTTTGATGAAATGCTTTGACAGGAACTTTATCAAACACGTGACGGGCAGAATGCATCAAGATTGAGACAGGAACGTGAGCACGAACCAAAGCAATACACGTGATCCCAGAATGGCTGGAAGCTGGCACGTGGTCTCAGGGAGCTTATGTTGGGCACGTGATCCAAGGGCAGTCTAGCTGAGAATATTCTTCTCTCTCCTACCACATGCCCCAATGATATCTCTACGAAATCATAACCCTTATCCAAAAGGGTTTACGGGGCTCCCTGTTAATTTTTTCCTGGAACCAATGCTACGATCAATAGCAAGCAACATTGGTAGGGTTCTGAAGATTGACCTCAATACTCTTAATCTATCCAACACTACGGCCGCTCGTGTTTGCATTGATCTGGATGTCTCGAAGCCTCAGCCTTCGAGAATTTGGATTGGTTTCCCTGGGGGAGGTGCCTGGCAAGATGTTGCTTATCCAGAGCTGCCGCATTTCTGTTCTTATTGTGCGCGACTTGGCCATAATGTGGAAGCCTATAAAGTGAAAAAGATCCCTCCGAATATCTCATCTTCATAGTCTATTCCGGTTCGCCTGCAACCGAGCACTTCATCTAAATCTAAGTTTTCTTGGTAGCCGGTTGTATCCAAGAAGGGTGCGACAGCTTCAATAAATGATTTGGAAGTAGCTCACCAACCCACCTCTGCCCAATGTGCTCTGGATACCTCTCCCACCAGCCAGGATTTGGAGATTCTTGATGAGCCTGACTCTAGATTGCCTATTTTATAGCACCCTCTTGACCAGCAACTGATTCAACTGATATCTACTTCGGAGGGGATGGGTGCTCTGTCCTCCTCCTTGAAAAATGACGCAATCCTTTAGGATAAAAGGTTGGTGCCGCCTTCAGTCTTGACAGACCACGCTTCATTGGCCAATTCCAATCTGGAGCTTCCTTCACCCCAAATTGCTTTTCAAACGGGCATCTTTGCCCCTGTTCCTGACCTAGTAGTGGTTGATTCCCCAATGGTTGATCAGGTCTCTAAGGACTCTAATTCTTTATCATGTAAGGTTTCTTCTCAACAAGAGAATGTTCTCACACGCCGCCAGGAGATTGCTATTTCTGCTGATATTAACAATGTGCGAGGTATGGTGTGTGGGCGGGATGGTGTCATTACAAGATCTATGACAAGGACTGGGTCCACGGGTAATCTCCTAGACACTTCTCATTACTAATGTCTTTTATCATCTGGAATATTAGAGGCATTGGGAATGATATTTCCCTTGGTCGGGTAAAGTTTCTTATTAGAACCTATAATATTACTTGCATTGTTCTTTTGGAACCAAAAATAAATGTTTGCAATTTGGATAGTTCTTCTTCCCCGTCTCCCTATAGTCCAGCTCGACTGGACTCTGTAATGCCGGTGGCTGTCCATAGTCACCTTCTTCCATGAATAAAGATGCTCCCCTCTTGGATTTCCTGCCACTCCCCCTTTGTTCGCTTCTTTTGTGATGTGTTTGGGTGTTTACCTTCTCCCCTTTCTCCAGTGATTTTATTTCTCACGACGATTTCTTCCCATGGCACCAGCTTGTCTAACCCAACGGGCAATGCCGGGGTGTGAGGCTCTTCCGAGTGGCCTGCTGCCAGAGATCCCTGTGCAGGGTCCTCTCCTCCCATGATTTCTTCGTGGGACTTAACACCGAATCTGTTCTTCATCCCGGAGATGCCCTTTCTTTCTCCTTGAACACCCAGGCTCAATGCCTCCATCCTGATGCCTCCTTGAGCCCTCTCTCCCTCCTGGCAGCATTTCCCTTGGCTTGGCTGACCCAGTATTTTCGGTCCACCCCCAGGCCTTCTGCCCGGCACGCCCAACCCTTCACCTAGCCCGGTGCACCATTAATCCTACCAGCCTGGTGCACCTCTGGCCCTTCTGGCCGGTGCACTCAACCCTCACTCTACCCCGTTGCACATCCTTAGATTGGCCAACCTGGTGCAGCCCCGAATCCCACCAGCCCGGCACACCCATGGACTGGCCAGCCCGGTGCAGCCCTGAATCCCACCAGGCCGGCACAACCCAACCAATCCTTACCCGGCACAGCCCCGATGCAGCCCCTCTGGCCGGCGCACCCTCTAGCCTCTCCAATACGGTACACTTCTCCAGCCCTTCACCCGGTGCAGCCTCCACCTAGTTCCAGTCCGGCACGCTTTGGCCTCATTTGCCCAGCACAGCAGGTCTGTTATCCAGTGCACCCGCTAGCCTCTCCAGCCCAGTACGCCCCTTTAGCTCTCCTAGTCGGCACACGTGCCACCTCCTCTTACCCGGTGCACCCCCAGTCCGTCTCAAGCGTGTTCCCCCATTCGTTGATTTTTTCAGGTTTTCCAAAGTTTCATCATAGGTGCTGCTGCCCTTGGTACACACCTCGAATTGTTGGGCCCGCCACTCCTTGTGAGCGTGTTCCCCTTTTACTCCCTTACGCTCCGGGTCCTGGGGAGATGCTGCCAAATTTTCATCAGAAATAATAAGCATGTTAAAAGACAAAAAGAAACAACAAACAAATGAAATGAATAATGGAAAAGCACTTCAATCAAGACAAGAGGACTACGGACAACATGAAGTGAACCAGACCGGATGATAATCAAGCAAATTTAAACATTCGTCATGCAAAGAAGAAAGAAGGGGAAATGATTAAGAGAAAAGAAGAGAAAGCTCACGCGCATTGCATAAAATCAAAGAGGAAAAGAGAAGAAAAGACATAAGAAGATGAAGAAGAAGACCCTTATGATCCTTGCCCGGCACACCTTCCCCTGGACCTTCACCGGTACACCCTGCCCCAGGCCTTGCCCAGCATACCCTAGCTTGCCCTACCCGGTACAGCCCAGCCAGATCTTGCCTGGTGCACCCTAACCGTGCCCTGCCCGGCACACCAGCTCAGGGTCTCCCCGGCACACACTTTCATAGGCTCTGCCCAGTGCACTACCCTATGAACCCTGTCCGGCACACTTTCACTGGCTTTCCTCGGCACGCCTTAGCAGTCCCTACCCGGCACACCTGTTCCGAGCCTTACCCGGTGCGCCTCTAAACCTGCCTTCACTGCCCCTTTGCCCAGGCTAATCTGCACAGACCTCCAGCCCCCTGTGCACCGACCCTGCACAGACCCTGCCACGCACACTCCAAATACAACAAATAATAATAATAATAATAATAACAAAACTCATAAAAATGATAAAAATAAATAAATAAATAAATAATAATAACAATAAAAGAATGATAATAAAATAAATAAAGAAAGGAGAACATAACGCAACAGTAATAAAAGAATAATCAATGAGCAACACAAGAAAAATAAATAAATAAATAGATAATGATGACAATAATGAGTAGAACGATGCGGCTCTCATCATCCCTGGATCCTTCGCATGGGAATATCAATAAGGCCTTCGTGGGTCATGCTTAGACCTCGGGTTCGTCCTGATCATGGTTATTGTCTGGCCCATATCTTCGGTCTATAGCCTACTCCCTTTGAACATATATTGGTTCTGGGATCTGATCCCGAGACGTCCTCCCGTTGCCACTTGACACCAGAAATATTGATGCTGCCCACGCGAGCCTGACTTCGACCACGGGGGACCCACCACATTATGGTCACGGCTTGATCTGACTCTGGGCCGACAAACTCACAGGTTCCCGACCCCTCTAACCAGGGTTTAACTGAATATTTCATGTTCCTCTGAACAGTAAATTTGTCGTATCCCGACATACATATGCTCCGGTTTTTCGCGTGACGGTTACGCTTTCATCGAGTCGGACACTCGTCTGAATATTAAATGGTCAACACGCGACCGACATAGTCTCGAATGCTTTCTCTACACCCTCGTGCGGAGATTTTGACGTCTCTTAGTAGATTCTTTTTATGCAATCAATTTTCAGGCCGCAGGGCCCTTATTCCTGGCGATTAATCAAGGGTGTTCATCTCTCCGAGGGGATGTAAATGACGTCATGACCTTTATGACATGATGGGTTTTGGTCTCGACCCGAACCACACAATCGTCTGACCGAGTCAGATCGAGTGCACCAAGGGCTTCTATGAAGCCCAAATAAATTGTCACTTTGTGACTGGCATGCCCACGCACTTAATAAACCAATAAATGAACAATGATGACGAATCGATAAAAAGTGCATCCACTTGTCCGTATGGGATACAGATTCGTGGGAGAGGCGTCCAAGTGATTCTTCGTGATTCCGGAGGTACCGTGTTACCTCGATTTGCATGATAGTGTGTTTGGAGGGTCTGGGTTTCCATGTTACGCTTGAGTGAGTCCCCATGAGTCGGTAAGAGTGAGGAGAGCCTTCCCCGCACGAGGTGAGTTTCTCCGAAAAGTGATTTCCGAATGGGCCATGTGCATGGCCTTGGATTGCGAGTCCAGTCAACCAGCCTGGGGCTGGAGATTTCCCGTGTGTCCTTTAGAGGAGGGATTAACTCAGCGGCTTGTGAGCTACCTTGGAGATCATGTCACCGTGCTTTTAGACCTAGGGATTGGGCCAGATTGACAGCGCTGTACTATCACGTACGACAGTCTTGACCCGAGTGCTGTAACTCAAGGGCCGTTGGGTTTAGTAGGTCTAGTGGGCTGTCCAGAGTCGGGTGGCTCCGCATTTTCTCCAGTCTGAAACTATTTCTCCTCTCATAGGAACAACTAGTCTTTACAAGGAGCGGTTTGTGGTCTGATATTGATCTCACCAGAGACAACACCTGCACATGAGGATAGTGATCCTCCTAATCCACACATACAAGATATCTATCCAACCTAGAGCAAGAGGGATTAGCTGGTAGGTTGGACCAAGTATACTGTCCATTCGCCATGCCTATGCCAACCAGTGTTGCTTCCTTAATAAAATCGCTGAAGTCATCCATCTCCTCTTTGTGGATGTCCCTTGTTCTCTCCCAAGGTGCTATCACCGTGTTGAAGTCCCTGCCAATACACCATGGCCGACTGGAGGTGTGATGATATTGTGCCAATTCTTCCCACAAGAGCCACTTTTCCTCCTTGCTTTGGGGGCCATACATCCTGTTAAGTCCTAAGAGAAGTCATCCCTTACATTACGAAATGTAAGGAGATAGCACACCTATTGACATGTCTGTCTTGTTCCGCCTCTTCTATTTCATATTAGTTCTAAAGGATCATAACCCCCCCAACTTCCCCTCCGCCAGGGAAGTCACTCCTTTAGCTAGTCTTGTACCCCAATCTCCCTCATGATGGACTCTCCATCCCCTTCACATTTATATTCCTGAACACACTGGATGTCCACCTTACATCTCCTAACCAGCTCTTTCACAACCCTCTTCTTCTCCCCCCTCCCCCTCACATTCTAAGAGACGATTCTCATACTGACAGTGGGATGTCCTTCCCCTCCCTTCCACCTTCGCTCTCCCTCTCCCCCTTGAGACCTCATTCCCTTCACCATACTCATACACGACCTCTTTTGGATTTTGGTGAACGCCCCCTTCAGGTCCCTCTCCGCCCCTGCAAAAGAGATATCCACCTTGTCTGCCAACTCCCTCCCCTGACCTACCGTCATTTTCTCTACCGCCCCCACCAGCTCCTTCACTTTCTCCCTAGCGTACCCTGATCTAACGTGGCCTCCCCTTCAGGTTGCACTCTTGCCCCCATACCACCCTCCCCCGGTGTCTCTGGATTCGCCTTCTCCCCTTCAGAAAGCACCTTCTCCCTCACCTCTTGAGCTCCGTATTTATCCGACCGTTATCTGAATAAAGTATCCGACGGATAATTCGATTACTAATCGGATAATTCGATTATTAATCAGATATGAATTCGGATATCACACTATCCACTCTGTATCCAATCCATTTACAGGTCTACATCGCAGCAACGACCGCTGTTCTCGAGCCCAATAGAAAGAAGCCTAAGCTCCCCCTTTCCACAATCCCAAAGCTCCGTACCAAGAAGGCAATGCCCTCATCGTCACAAAGAAGGAGAGGCACGCCCTCTAAGATGATGTTAACTCTTCTTGGCTTGGGACTCGGAAAGGTTCCTTAGGACTTAGCCCAATGTTGGATTCAAAGAAGGGCTACTCCTACGACAACGACACCCATGTCCGCCATCGCTTCTTCATCCTGCCCTACCACTAGGAAACTCCTCTCCGAGACCCTAGAGACATCCCAGCACCCCCCTGCGAACTCCTCAAATCTGAGTCTGACCTCCCCTGCTTCCACCACCCCTTCCACCACCATGACAAACAAACTCTGCCACAAGTAAGCACTCCATCGGATAATCCCCTGCATCAATGCACCTCTTGCTTTCAAAACCCAGAGCTCCCAGTGTAGGCTTACCCCTAAGCGCGCCCATGAACGTCTTCGTGCTGTAGGACCTCCCACCGTTTCCCGGCGAGCATCCCCGAGCGTAGCAAAACCGCTAAATGTACCCCCTCTTCCCACACCCATAACAGGTGAACACTCGATCGGCCAATCCACTCCCGGGGACAAGCTCCGGCGATTGGCCTCCCTGTGAACCATGCTGCCACGGGAGCTCTGCAAGAGAGAAAAATCGCAGAGCTTCTCTCTCTAGGGAAAGCTCTACAGTGCAAATAATTAGTCAGCAATTCAAATAGTTATAACTAGTTCAATGAAAAATTCAATAATTCAAATAATTTTCCACGGATGTAGAAAAGTCAATAATTCCAAAGGCAGATATGGATCTTCATGATAGTTACTCAGCAGAATTTCATAGGTTGTCCCCATAAGCAAACACTACGTGTGGTATCTACCTTGCCTTTGTGGAGATTGTCAAAAGATGGTATGTGAATGTGACAAATGGAAGATACCTGGGAACATAGAAGCCATAAAAGAATATACCTCGACTTAGGGACATTTGAAGAAGAAACATACCCCGCCACGGTGGCACAGAAGCAAGAATACACCCCGCCTGAAGGCACGAAAGCAAAGAGACATACCCTCCTGACCTAGGGGGCAGATGAAGAAAAGCTACACCCCAATTTGGGGGCACATTAAGAGAAATGCACCCCAGTCCGAGGGCATTAATGAGAAAAGAAGAGCAGGATCAAAAGAATAGCCATGAGGCAGACATGGTCTTCGCATCCGCCTTTTCATACAAAGGGAGAAGAGAAGAAAGGAAGGAAGGTGTTGAGGTAGACGTGGTCTTTTACCTTTGGCCTTCAGCCATCCACCTAATAAACCTCTCACATGGTCGGCGTCACGACCTTTCGTCTGAGCTGACGGGTCAGTCATCGGGGCTTCAAGCCGACAGATATTCCACCAACGAGGTGTTAAACTGACAACATCTTCAGCCATCGAGGCTTCAACCGAAAGATGCTTAGCCATCGGGGCTTCAAGATGATAGCTCTCCCACCATTGGCTCCTCAGCCAATAGCTACCCCATTATCGGCCCTGAGCCGATAGCTTTCCCATTATCGACTCTCATGCCGACAGCCTCCCCATTATCGGCCCCGAGCCAATAGCTATTCAATCATTGGCCCCTGGGCCAACAGCTTTTCAATCATTGGCCCCTAGGCCAACAACTTTTTCAATCATCGGCCCCTGAGCTGACAACTATTCAATCATTGGCCCCTCAGCCAAAAGCTTTTCAATCATCGGCCCCTGAGCTGACAACTTTTTCAATCATTGGCCCCCCAGCCGATAGCTTTTCAATCATTGGCTCCTGAGCCGACAACTTTCAATCATCGGCCCCTGAGCTAACAGTTTTCTCGTCATTGGCCTCTCAGCCAACAGCTTTTTTAATCATCGACTCCTAAGCCGACAACTTTTCAATCATCAGATCCTAAGCCGATAGCTTTTCAATCATCGGCCCTTGAGCCGACAGCTTCTCAACCATCGGCATTCGAGCTGACAGATGTCGAGCCAACCAGCAACCCCACCTTCGGCCTTTGATCACCCAACAAAGTTTCCTTGTGATATCTGCCGACACCAGCAATGTGGGTGTGGCCTAGGACCTTCCTTTGCTTGTGGATTTGATAATTAAATCGATGCTGGATAATTCCACTTTGCTCGACTCTGATGCACCCCCTGTCATGATAGACTTATGTTCAGAGTGGGTGCCTCTTGCATTGTTCTTGCTTCCCCTGTTCTTCCTGATGGATGCTCTAATGCGAAAGGATGCAGAGGAGGAAGGGTCCATACATTCTGGAACTATGAATGACACTTATGTGTTTACTGTAGAAGTTTCTAATGATTGTCCTCAGCCCATGCACCAGTCATGCATGTTTCACCTGTCCAAGACTCAATCATGCCATCATCATCTTTGAACGTGCTTCTTTCTCCTACCAAACCACCTGTTGTGACATCTAAAGCCCCAGCTCCAACTTCAGATGGTGCAGAGGAGAATGATGACTTGATTGCAGATGTCATGTTGAATCACAAAATTTTAGTAAGCTAAGGCAAAATTATTTTTCTTGACACTTTCAGGGGTCATAACTCGAGGTATGTTGAGACGTACTACGTCCCTCGATTCATCCAAAAATAGTTTTAACGTCAACCATTATTTGGAATATTCATGGTATTAATAACGTGACATCAATTGGCCGTCTTATTAGAAAGTATGATGTCTCCTTGATTGATATCTTTGAGTCTTGAGCAGATTCATCTAGATTGGATTGTTATAGGAGAAAGTTGAAGGTGGACAATTGTATTGCCCATGCTTAGGGGTCAGCCCGTATTTGGTTATTGTTGGCACCTGCTATTCTCTCTAATTAATTGAGGATTAAGCATAGAGATATACTCCCTAGATAGAGCCAGACGGTACAATGCCAAAGGTGTTCTATCAGTCAAGGTGAGCTCAAAAATCGAGACATTTTGTCGAATTAAATGGCACACTAAAACAAGCGGGGGCCACCTTGACTGCCAGACAAACGGCATCATCATTCTGATATCTCAGTTACCAGGCCAACCCGGGACTCCCAGCAACCCATCGCGCCGTGTGGTGCATGACAGAGGAGCAGGGAACAACTCTCGACACACCTTTCGTAAGCACCCGAACGTTCTCTGCTTACCCGCACGTATAATATATGCGGTATTGAGAGTAATTCCGTGCGAGGGTTTACTTCTGCACCACTTTACCGGGAGTGTGGAGTGTGGAGTGCTGTCATATTGTTTCAACTTTCAAGCCGCTTATTCCTTCTTGCCTTGCCGAGCCGACAGTTCAATTGCCCACTTCCCTACTTCCCTACTTTCCACTTTCCACTTTCCACCTGGAGGCGGCCCAGCAGAATGTTTAGCGGACTCTTGTCGTTTCAGTGGCCATACTATAACAAAGTTATTCCTCAGTTATAGAGTATCGAGCCCGCACCTTTCGAATCAACTGGGTGGGAGGCTGGGAGCATGAAGAGCCAGCAGGCGAGCGCAGAGAGAGAGAGAGGGAGGATGGCGATTTGGCGAGCTCGATCGATTTCGTTCCTCTCCGCTTCGCTACGGCCAGCTCGATCGCCCCCCCAGGCCGCTGCTGGTCGAGGCTTCTCAACGGGCGCCATTCAACCCCAGTTGGAGGCGAGAGCTTCTCTCTTCTCATTTCTTCCCGGTGTTGAATTGATGAAGTGGAGCGCCCGTCGTCTTCTTTTATTTAGCCTCGTGGATTCTAAACCATACCGATCACGATCAGCCAACGCCGTCTTGGAACTCCCGGTTTCAATCCTTTCAGACAAGTCATGGTCCCATGGACTTCCCCAAGCTTTAAATTGGCTTTCCTTTGTCGCTTGTCGATGTGGGTGTCCTTTGTTATGCATTGTAGGTCGACCATGCCAATTGGGTCAGTGGTCTATGACATGTGACAATAGTTTTTAGTGTACTTACAGCTGCAGTTACTTGCTTTGCTTAAACCGTGGGTTTATATAATTTTAGTTCAGTCATGCCTACTGTATTAGTTATGTTTCATTCGATGATGAAACGTGTTCTTTTCTGTTAAAGGGTTTGGCACTTGAGATTATCTAGATATGTTAAGAATAAAAAATATTTTTTCTTTTCTTCAAAAATCTGCAGAGGGTGGGGTTCATAGGTCTCGGAAATATGGAAAATTGGCCGTACCCAGAGGCCTCACACCCAGATTGTAGGGGTGACCTTGTTCTCTCCGATTCATGATCGCCAGCCACGGAAGGAACAACAGTAACAGCAGGAACAGTAAACCAGTGGCCGGTTAAAACTCGGCACTACAGCTACTCCTACCGGCAACAGAAAACACGACTTGATCTCCCGTCGGGGGAACGACCAAGTCACGCACCCGACACACGACCCAGTCTCCCGTCCTAGCCACGCTACCAGGAAACGACACAACGTCTCGGTCGTGAAAACCTGCCCCCACAGCAGGGCTAGAACCGAAATCACATGGTCTGAAAACACAATCACGACCTCGCTATCGTGAACTCCACGCCGTCTAGGGAAAGCTCTCAGTGACGCTCACCAGGAACCCCAGACCTCGGCTACGGGAGCACTCCCGGAAATAACACCCGAAACTCCGTCTCGTCGATAAGAAACGAAAACTTGGGACACGACAACTCACCTCACGTGATGGGAGCACCACCCACTAGAAGAATAATCGGATGCGTCCCCTGACGTCTTACACCGCGTCACAAGTGTCTAGCTACGATGCCCCGGACATGAGACTCAGACACACACAGTAACCAGAAGTACCACAAAACAAGGACAAGCTGAGGTCGCGCTCGTCAGCACGGGTCCGAACACTCAGCCTCGTGTGCACACTCAGACCATATGCCCTAGGTCTGTCCTCTAGCTGGTAATTCCCCCACCAGCCCAAACTCAGCAGTACGTGGGGGCCCTACGGTAACCAGCCTACTCACCGTCTAACTTGGGTATGCCACACCAGTACTCCCGGTGGGCCGATACACGCGTGCCGTGGAAGCTACGACTAGTGGATGGGTCACAGACGTGAACATAGAAAGCCACACACGCACCCATCGTGAGTAACACGAACTAACAGGTGACTCGAGGTCACCTGACTCTGGGCAGCCCACTAGACCTACTAACCCAACGGTCCTTGAGTCACGAGACTCAGGGCCAAGACCATTGAACGCGACGGCATAACACCGTCAATCTAGTCAAGTCCCTAGGTCTGAAACCACAATAACACGGAACCCACGGACACCTCAAAACATGGACACGAAACCTCCGGGGTGTCCGGGACACTCACGGGACTGAAAGTCGACCGCTGGGTCACAACATTCAGCCACATAATTTTAATGAATTAGATGAGCATTTTGTTAAGAGGGAGGTTGCAATAAATTTTCTTGCTTCAGTTCCTCAGTTCAAATAAATTAGTTAGACATATGATCATGCGCATTTTGGTGCACCTTGGAAATTCATGCATAAAGGGCATTTCAAGCATAAATTGGAGCCGGCATCTCATACTATGCATTTCATGTATAAAATGGAAAACTACATTTATTACATGTCACACATGCATATTGTTCATTTCATGGTACAGACTGTGATCTGTGTGTTGCACTCATGTTGCATGATATATACGGTGTTGTGTGTGCATGCATCAAGGTATGCTTTGCATGTTTTATTCCTCCAAGTGTGCTTGCCTGATATCTATGTGATATCTGTAGAGGCAAGAAAATGGTCTCTCGGGTCCCGTACCACACTTTTAATATTTATTTGTTGGGAGAAGATCGTTCGGCCACCCGTGAGAGCCTACAAACACCAGAGAAACGACGTCAGAAGGAGCCCTGGGTGCTACCCCAGGAGACAACCCTCCGATGCTTAAGTCAGAACCTTAGAGGATGAGGGGTAAGAAGAGACAGAGAAGAGAATGAGAGAGTTGAAAGGCGATTGAGCCAGCCTGGAGTGGTGGTTGGTCTTCCGGGGGAGTGCTCGCCATCTCTAGGGTGTGCTCGGAGAGTGCTCGCTAGGCTGTTATTGTACCCAGATAGTTTCCCAGCCAAAATATTAAGAAATAAGGGTTCGAAGATTTTCCTGAACACTATTAAGGCATGGGCTACCCATCCCTTTCTACGGCTCACCAGGCCCAACCAGGGGCCCCAACCAGGTAGCCGTGACCCACGGCAACATCAACAATAGATTGGGGCCACCCCTGATAGGGTCGATAGACCAGGATTCAGAGGGGGGTGAATGAATCCCACTCTAAAAATTTTGCCGATTCAAAAATCAAGGCCCAAATTAAACTGAACTAGTAAAGTCTTGAAGAATGCTCGAGCCTAAACAATCATCTACCAAAAATGAGATAGACAATCACACCACAAGAACAAAAGAGTTTTTAGGTGGTTCGGCCAGACCTTCAGTCCGCCTACATCCGGGTTACCAGAGCAAGGCTATCAGGAACAACCAAGCCCACAGAGTCTAAATCGGGAGTGGAACGGAAGGAGTACATTCTCCTCTTTCCCCCTCTACTCCGGCTACAGATGGAGGAGGCCCCGGGGACGAGGTGGCGACGACATGGAGGTGTCGTGGAGCGTGAAGGTGCGAGGAATGGAACGTGAAGTTGGCGCGATCCCTCGGTGGATTCAAAGCATCACGGCGTGGGTTCGCGTGGTGGTTTCGGCAATTTTGGCTCGGGAGAGTGGCGAAGGAGGTAGGGGGATGGATTCCTTACCTCTTGTTCTACTTTTCCTATGAATTCCGTGCCAATTAGTGCGCGTTTGAGTGGGTTTCCAATTTTTGGAAAATTATAGCATGTTTTGGGGTGTGCTATGAAATCGCCGTTCCAGGCGATGTTTCTCACGTTAAATGGTAGGAAATGAACCTATGGCGTGTTCGGATGTCATTCTTGCCAGTTTCATTGTGTTTGGCTGCGATTTGGGGCCGGTAGGAGGCCGGTTACTCTCATGAGTCATTTTGGGTCGATTTGAGGAAATCCCCCATTTGATCATCATTTTGTGATTTGTTGGCCCCTTTCGGCTTGTGGAAGGTCGGCAACGTCGTTATGGAGATGATTGGGGTGTGGAACAGTGATTTCCATAGAATTTAGTGTTTTTCGGGTTCAGTGTTTTAACGCGACACTCTCAGGGGGCGCGTTCTCAAAAGAGATGCGTTGTGTCGTGTGGTCTTGTTCAATGAGGGAGATGAGCAGTTGGGCGGTTGGGAATATGCCTCATGTGATGGGTGCGATCTTTTGTTAACACGACCCAAGTGACCACCGCGTTAGTGTTACCATGACCTAGGCTATGGCCGCATTCTTGTATTATGGCACTCGAGGTTTCGGTCGCGTCTATTAATGCGACCAAGGTGTAGTGCCCGTAGTTTAGTGGATCCTTAATGGTGCGGATCTAGAATTCATCCGGTGAATTTTGGCTATTTTTAGGAATTTTTCAGCTATTTTTAGGTGATTATTTGAATTGGTTAAAGTATATATATAATGATTTTGGGCATAAACATAATTTTGATAATTGATTACGGTCATTTTGATAACGGGTTGGGTTAAGAGAGGGATGGGCTATCCCGAGTAACCCACCTTACCTTAATTCAACCCGTTACCAAAATGACTCCAATTGAGTGACAAAAATTCTATATCTCCGTTTTGACTTTTCCAACAGACAAGCAGGCTCCCATCACGAAGAAAAATTATTGGACAAGCAGGCGATATAAGTGCCATTATATGTATAAAAACAGCAGTTATGGACTCCGTCCTCGCCCTCAGTACTGTCAAGCTGACACTCGCTGGACTGATTGGGATTGCCAACCACAAATGCTTCTTTTAAACGTGACTTGCCGCTTGGATCCAAAGGCTCCATTGCCGCCGAGTACAAGAAAGACGCGATCGATCCGTCTCAAGTGCCCACGTCAGGATGCGACGCTTTCCGTGCAGGCGCAGGCCCTGGTCCCGTGCAACGCCCACAGATGCACGGCCACCACCGGTCGTCCACATGCACGTCAAAACAGACCGCATGCAGCTTGAGCTGGCTCTTTCTGGCACAGAAACGCAAGTTGGATACGGTTTGCCGGTTAGTTTGGCACCTCCAAGTCCATCTGATCGAGTCCTAATTTGCAGTTCTTTCTTTCACCGCTTCGGAGACGCGGCGGTTCAACATTTGTGGCACCGCACCGTGGAAGTGTATCGGCCTCCCATATCTCTGGTGTCAAATCACGACGTAACTGGAAGAAGATTTGGCAAATGCCGCCACCGTCCAAAACCCGAAAGGCCAGACGCTGGTCTGCAAAAGGACAAAGAGCTTAACGTGGTGCATTGCCTACCAAAGCAGGGAACAATGGCAAGTAATGGGAGAGTCCTTAAGACCGCCATGTGATCGGGTCTAATTATCTGGGGAAGCTTTAGAAAGATATAATAATGGTGGTTACATTAGGTCGCATTTGCCTACTGTGCTAACTTGATAGGTGGCCGGCTTGCTGTTAGATTACGGGAAAGACATTGTCTACTGTGGAAATTGGACTACCGGGCTAAGGTCGATCGATGCTTATCTAAAGCTTCCCTTTAATTAGCGTGCACCTTTGAAAACCCCCCAGGGAGGGAGGACTACCACCCCGCTCTGGGATCCTTTTCTTTCATCCCCTCGCTCGCTTTTGATGTGTAATGAAAAAATAATCCTCTCTTTGGGGTGACGAAGGGTCACTAGGTTGTGTACTCTGCCTGTTTGGACCGGCGCCAACAGTGGGCAACCAAGACCAGCATCTCCAACGTTGAAGTGAGCCCCTTAATTAACACAAATCCATCTACCCACCAAGTGCCCTCCTCAGTATTATATAGTCTACTATGCAATCGAATGCTCTCAGTTGTTATCCCAACCGAATTTTGCGACTTGCGGCGTCGCCATCAGATCACGCGTTTGGTTTTGGTGTACCAAGTTGGTTCAGTAGACGTCCTTGTTTTCTCTTGGCCGTCACTTGCCCAATAATTGCAGATGCCATGATCTGAAATGCCGAGACTTGGCGCCTCACCGCCTTCATTTTTAGCTTGGTGAGGTCAAGCTTGTTCAAGAATTCTTCTCTTTTGTTATTCCGATAAGATGAACGGCCTGTGGATTAAGATAAGTGCCACTGGGAATATGTTTATCTCAACGGCATTCATTTATATTCAGGGAATATATTTATCGTAGGAAAGAAAGGTGGCAGAATTGAAACGTGAGGGACTGATAATTGACCAGATTCTCGCGATTATATGGAGCATGAAATGGACAACACTGGGCTGAAGAATGTGCTTCATCTGAATGATGAAACCTTTAGAATTTTGGAAGAGGAAAGACACCGGTTAAATCACCGAGCGAGCGAGCCCCGTCATTTATACATACGAGGACACGCGTGCGTTCGGTCACACTCCCGCGTAGGACGGCTCCGTGTTCCTGTGCATCACTAACAAAATTAAGTTTTGTTTCTTCCTGGGCTCTCCTTCTCACCCCGTAGCATGCTGCAGAGATTTCGATCCCTTGTGTTTTCGATACGTTTCTTAAACATTGCACCCGATCGATCGATCGATCGATCGACCACGTAGATTACAGCACGGCACTTGCATACGAATAGATGCCACTCCAAGACGTCTTTCTTTCGTCTTTGTACATATGCTGCGATTAAGCCTGTCATGTTTTATTTGTTTCTTTCCTTCGGTTATTCCACCGTTCATGAAGGTCACCTCATGAAAGGGGTGGATGGGCTCACGCCGCTGAGGTGTCCCTTCCTGTCGTCGTCGACCCAAGGGAAGCAGACAAAGGGCGCTCTCGACAATGGGACGGCCTCTTTCTGCCCACTCTTCCATTCCCACACACCCCGTTCACAGCCCAGGACCAATAACCATCTATTCCTGATTGACCTCACACTGGGTCTCTCTGCTCCTCCGGCCATGATGATCCACTCAAAATTACCTGACGGCGGAGGGAACTCGCCAGGCCGGAATTTTTCTTTATTCCGATTCTGCAAAATCTTCCGGACAAACGGGTCCCGTGTCCTACACAGCTGTATCCGCACAGCCAGCCCATGGTGTCGTCTACCCACTGGGGAGCCCCACTGCTGCCCGAGCACAGCCTCCAGTGGCCGTTCCCGATCCCTACAACTGCAACATAAGATGATCCAGAAGGTGTCACTGATACTCATCCAATCACCATCGTTTAAGCATGCAAATTCCCATAATTAAGGCTTGAGACCCATCAAACAGACATCCCTGGCTGTCCAGTCGTCGAGCTAATAAAACTGTGAATTGTGTGCGTTCAGATAGGAGAGGCCAGTGATTGCTGCAGCTCCTGGTGGCGTTTGTTGATGGCAGAGAACGGAGGCCAGGAGGAAAAGAGACCCCATGACACTGTAGCAGAGAGACTTGGGAACCAATAGCAATTGAGAGGAAACAGGAACCACCGGTGGCATGATCGCGAGAAGGGGAATCGAATCTGCCTTTAGCGAGAGGTTTTTTTTTTTCCCCTCCCCCATCGTCCTTCGCGAGGTGGACCGTCCAACGTGACGCCAAAGTGGGCCCCCCCGATTAATTTGGTGACTTTGGTCAACCTTCAGTGTGGGGGCTCCTCGCTCTCTTTTGGACCGCTATTTTGGCACCTTGATTCGACGACGCGGTCGTTGTTGCGTGACTTGCGTCAGTCTACCGACCTTGCTTAAAAGATTATCCTTATTTTGGTCCTCATATATTTTTAACCTTTATTTATCCTTCAACATTATTAGAATCAGACGCAAAAATGTTAAATTGTTGGATAAGATGTAACTCTGCACAAGCTCTCGTGTGCCCAAAGACCTGGGCATGAAAACCTGCTTAATTGGCAATTGTTCCATCCCTGCTCATGAATAAGGATGAACAGGGTTACCCAATTTTCTTTTGCATTTAGCTTCTAGATGGCCGAGCTTGTGGCATAATCCACAAAGGTGTGGAACCCTGTGATAATTAACCGACTGCCAGAAGCCTACTCCGTCCAAATCAATCCACAGCCTTTCTTTTCGCGGAGCAGAGAGGTCTAACTCAACACAAGCAATGGCCTCTGCGGTGTCTGTCATCGCTAAGGTTTTGTCATGAATCCTTAGCACCGGACCGAAGTTGCCAGCAATTGACCTCATACAATCTTCATGATAGAGGTTGACAGGAAGCGCTGGGAATCCCAGCCACACCAGAGCAGATGCAGGGTCCATGACAAAGTCAAAATTTGGAGTCCATCTGAAGAATCTAAACAGATATCCATTAACATATAGATTCTTCTGCAACAACAATTTCAGAAAGTCTTCTTCACACCCCAATCGAATAAGAATATGCCATTGGTTAAGCCTGCTAATAACAAAATCCATGGACAAAGCCACTCTCTGGGCTAGGCACGATTTGATCTAAGGGAAAACTGGCCTTCCGTAATAGCATTTCGCTATGATGGCAAAGATAGATTCTTCATAGAAGCTTGGATATCAGCTTTAATGAAGAAAACTGTTGGTTCTCCTTGGTGTAGACACGCTAAATTTGACATTAACATTAATAAATCTCATGTTACCATGCAATGCCCCAAGTGGATGCCATCTTAGGGATTGAATAGGGTGAATATTTCTATTTTCTACTGAAATGGCGCCCTTCGTGGCGAACGCTATTTGTTATTGGCGCCTTCAGAAACGGACGCTCATTCTTGGGACATTTATCTATTTAACGACAATCTTTAATGAATAGTGGCTTCTTGGGCAGGTGCTAATTTGATAAATTGCTATACTTTGACTCAAAATGAGCGTCCCTCTGCAGGGGCGCTATTTAATTAACACTTGCTAGGAAAGACACCTGATGTGACACCACTATGGGGGGTGGTAGCCACAAGACCAATGAGCCTTGGACCTAGCAAGCAAGAAAAATTGAGAGAGAGTAGAGAAAGAGAAAGAGAGTGAGCAAGAAAGAATAGAGAGAAAGTGTGAGCTTGAGGATTTGTTTTCTTATTAGTTCTTGGATCAGATCCAGAATTGGTTTTGCTCCTGCATGAGCTACATTTTCGTGAAGTTTCTTTTCAGTTTCATCTCTTGTTTTTCCTTATCATCTTCATTCAAGCTGTGTGTCAGCAGAGCACAGCTGTAGTGCTCATCGGGCGAGGTGGATACCTCGGACAGCAAGTTGTGATGCTCATCGATCTGTAAGCAAGCTATGATGCTCAGCGGTCGAAGCTGTGAATCAGCAAAAGTAAGTTGTGATGCTCAGTTGTAAGCAAGCTGTGATGCTCAACGGTTCAAGTTGTTAGGCAGCAGTAAGCCACACTCAGGTCTGAGTGTGGGTGGATGTAGGTCTCTGGTAGAGACTGAACCACCTAAAAATTGGTATCCTTCGTGTGATTGTTTGACTGAATATCTGCTTCGATAGATGAATGTCTATGATCACTTCCAGCTGAATTTTATTGTGAATGCAAGATCACTCATATGATCATAGTTTGTCATCAATCAAAGAAGTATATAGAAAGGCATGCCAGGAAAGCTAGGTCACGCCTATCTGGACTGACATCTCTTGCGTGAGGTGATCCTCCGCCTAGTACGATATTTGATTGATTGACCACTTTGATCAATTGAGTAATACTTGTAGGTATCTTTCCCTTCTGGCTAAAGCCATAATTGTGTTTAAGTCTATTTAGAGCAAGGTTTGAATTTAAATTCTGCAAAAGTGTCTCTGGGATCCATTCACCCCCCCTTTGGATCTCATTCTTACACATCTCTATCACTTAACAATATTAAGAGAGGATCACCAACACACATCAATTGGTATCAGAGTGGGTTTCTGAGTTTTTAGATCCAACGATGTACAGATCAGATCCTGTATTGTTGGTGCATTCATTGTGTCTTTGTCTCTGATTTAAATCTATCTTTTTGGCCAATCCACCAAGATTTGATGGTTCTAATTTTTATGTTTGGCTAGGAAAATTCAGAGATTATGTAATCTCTGTAGATTCAAATTTATGGGTTTATTAACCCCCTCCCCGAGATCCCCCCTCCTGCGGAGGTGTAGTGTTGTAATCGGTTGGATAGGTTGAAGCGTCCTCGTCGCGTCGTGGGTGAGCCCACGCTTCCCCGCGTCAAATAGAAAACAAAGTACATTAAGCCAAACTTACAATAGCCCTTAAACTCATATACATCGGAATAAGCCTTATAAGTGTGAGCCTTTTCTTCCACTCGTTAAGAAGGTTTTAACCCTAAGATATGGGCCTTAATAATATTAACCCACACTTTTACCACATTGAAGGTTTACTCAAAACCCATTCACATATGATCTAGGTTGGTTTCAATGGCCCAAACCCATAACCATGTTCGAATCCTACATGGAGGGGAGATTAGGGTTTTAAAATCTAAAATATGTAGGCGGCTGAGGATTTGGCAGGGAGGAGGGATCATCAGATGGCTACGTGAGGAAGTTTCCTCCCATTAGAATTCTGGCCCGACTAAGATTTTTCTTCGCTATAAGAACCCTGCCTTATCGAACGTGCAAAGGCTACTGCTGCTACTGCCGTTCGTGCCGTCGCCTTCCTCCTGTTGCTGCATCCCGCTAACGTGAACGAAGAGAAGAACCCATCTTCTTTTTTGCTGTTTCAAGCAAGTGTGGTCCTTCTTTCTGCTCGTGTTCTTCAGCTACTATTGCGGTTGAAGTTACAGATGCTGCTGTTGATGCTTATTTTCTTCTCCTCTTCACGGGGTCATTCATGTTTCACACCAAACAAAAGGTAGGTTTTCTCAAGGTTTAAGCCCAGTACATAGTAAAAACTAGGTTGCATGCATGAGTACACTTAGTCGATCTATTTCCACTTGATTACATGAACCCTGCTCGAGGTTTTTCATAGGTATGTCTGCATGGTAAATGGTGCCCTGGGTAGTGGTCATCAATTATTGGGTGACCAGGAGGCAGGTGCCTATTCGCGAATGGGCACTCACCCACTGAGTCACCCATTAATGGGAGATAGCTCACACAGGCTCCAATTTCTCCTAGATGGTTTAATAATCACCCATGTTTAAAAACTTTTAATTGTGAAACCTAACTCTGAGAAGCATGTTTATGAATTCCTTGATGATCTGTGTCATTTTATATTCTGCTCTGATCGACTCGACTGTTTAACTGTCATGTTCCGAGCAAACGAACACGTTCCGCTGCTATCGGTTCGGGGCGTGACAAGACCACACCTTATTCCTTTCGAACTGGTGTAGCTCTTCGTGTATAGCTAGGATCCAGGATTCATCTTGAAGAGTTTCATGAACGTCCTTAGACTCTTCTTGAGAAATTAAAGCAATCAGATCCTCTTCTTCCATTTGCCTCAATGAGGATCTAGTTTTTATACTATCTTCAGGATTATCGATGTTGTTCTCAACAAGGTGATCTTTCAAGAAATTTAAGCTCCTTGGCAGATCGGGGTGCTGCACTTGCTGTTGTTGACAATTTTCAATTGAAGGATCTTCATTGCCTTCATCATTGCTGGGGGTTCCCTCATTTGATTCACTCTTGCCCTTAGTTAATCCATGCTCTCCTTGGATTTTGGAGGTCTCATCTGCATCCAAGATCAAAGTGGTTTCTATTGTTAGTCTGGAATCAGATTCATCAAAAATAATATGAGGACTTTCTTCAACAACTAACGTCCTCTTGTTGAACACTCTAAAGTCCCTAAAGTTTAGTGCATAACCTAGAAAGATTCCTTTGTCACTTTTCTCATCAAATTTATCTAGGTTAATCTTACCATCATTCAAGATGTAGTAAGGGGATCCAAAGAGTTTAAAGTAGGAGATGTTTGGTTTCTTACCCTTGTAAAGCCAGTAAGGAGTTTTTTCCAAGATAGATCTTACCATTGCTTTATTGATGATATAGCATGCAGTACTCACGATCTCAGCCCAAAAGTATTTTGATAGGGAGTTTTCACTTAACATGGTCCATGCCATATCTATTAAAGTTCTGTTCTTCCTCTCCACTACTCCATTTTGTTGAGGTGTCCTTGATGATGATAAGTTGTGCGTGTATCCCTGCTCCTTGCAGAACTTACTAAAATCATGATTTTTAAACTCACCTCTATGATCACTTTAAATGATGGTGATGAGGTAGCATTTGTCATTCTGGATTTTTCTTCAAAACACTTGAAACTCCATTAAGACATCACTTTTATTAGCTAAAATAATTCTCTCATTAGGCCCATTTATGCTACTCCATTCTGTGTGTCCATTTGTCTAGTCACATTTACCAAGGTCCTTTCGTTTCCCCTTTGCATTATTGAGTCAGTCCCCCTATCCTCGAGCCCTTACTTCCCTCACTGTATAAAGTCTCCATTTACCCTCACTGAGCACAATTTTTCTCCTATATATTATCCTTCTTCTTCCCCATCTTCCTATTCCCGTATGAATTCTTCTTCCCACGTGGGTCCATCTCCTCTTGACCCTTCCGACCCACAAGCCAACCACTTATCATCTGTCGCTTGCCAAACGGACCCGGTCTAGGCCCAAAAACTCACTGTTGATCACCTTGATGGGCCTCATTTTCATAACGGGCCTTATTCATCTAATGGGGCATATTCCTTTAATGGGTCCTATTCTTCTAATGGGCCTCATCCTTCTAACGGGCCTTCATCTTCTACTCTTAACGGACCCCCTTTCTTTAGCGGGCCTTCTTATTCTCCTAATGGGCCCACTTCTCTTAATGGGACTGCTCCTCCTACCCATGTTGCTGCTGGCCCAATGGGTGCTCATTCTTATGATCATGATTCTTCCAAGCCCATGTATCCTGCCACTCCTGGAATGGGCTTCCCTTCTTCTCAATCCGGATCCCTTTATCCGACCGAATACCATAATCCTGGCCCAAATTCACACTCTCGTGCTCAGGTTGACTTGCATTCTTCTCGATCTCTCCCCATTGAGGAGATGATTGCTCAAGCCAAACGTCAACTTGATGAACTTCAGCGTCAAATTGATCCCCAAACTTCTTTAAGTGTCCCATTTGCATTCCAAGGTCTTCAGCTTCCACCGCATTTACAAATTCCTACTTATTGCCGTTATGGTGGAGTCAGTGACCCTTATGTGCACTTGAAGGAGTTTCTTTGTGAGTCGGCCCAATTTTGACATGACCAACACTTGATGACTTATTTATTTGGTCTATCGTTGGAAGGCCTAACTCGGGATTGGTTCTTTGCATTGTTGCAAGATCAAGTGGTGAATTTTCAAGTCGTTCAAGAGAAGTTTTTTTGGTAATTTCAGGACCAGGTTGGGCCCAAGTACTTTATAGTTGCGAGTGAGTGGCGTGAGCGACGATGCGAGCCAGCGGCTTGACCCCGCGTGCCTTCGCGTCATCGGCGGACAGCAGGATCAAGGCAGCCGCGCCGTCGGAGATGCTCGACGAACTGGCGGCGGTGGCCCATACCTCGCGCGCCACCCTGGTGAGCGGCTCAATGTACCCGCTGACAGCGGTATGCAACATCTCAGACAGATCAACCGCGTTCAGCCTGTTTTCCTTGGTCGAGCGAAGCAGATTGATGGCCTCATCCGTTAGTTCGGAGACAATAGAAGAGCTGGATTGGGCCAGTGCTGTGGTTTGCTTGTCGAGATTAGCGCTTAACTCTCCCACCCTTCCGGTGACCCCACGTAAAGTCCTCTCCAGCGTTGAAAGATCGCCAGCGTTGTGAACTTCATGTCTCTCCTTCCGCCCGATCCGTGAACACAAGGTTGAAATCACCGTTCGTCTTAGTATTTCAGCCTTTCGGTTAACCGATTTACTCCTGAGTTCCCGTCCCTGCTGAAACCGAGGGAGGAGTTCCTCCCGAAAAAACTGATTCAGTAAAAAGGCAGAGTCGGGCATTGCGCTAACCGCGTGTACGGTGACGTTATAGTGAAGTTCTCGCTTGAGTTGCTCTTGAATATAAGAGGTCGCGTGGCTCAGGTCGTCTTGGGTGAGCAGATCAGATTTGCTCAACAGCACAAGGGATGGAATTCCTGCTTCCCCGATGATGCGGAGCGTGCCAACATCTTCCTCATTGAGAGTACTTCCCGCGTCGACCAGTAAAAGAGCAAGATCACACGACGGAAGATAAGCGAGTGTCTCCGCAGTCCCCCGTTTTGCCAAAGACCCGAGACCGGGAGTATCCACAAGCACTATGCCTTCTCTGAGTTGGTTCGAGGGAACCTCGATCATGGCTCGGGCGACATTCTTTAGGTTTCCCGGATTTTCTCTCTCCGAAACAAGTTTTGAAAATTCCTCAATGGATACCTCGTTACAGGTTCCGGGACCAAAGGAGACAATCGCTTTAATGGCAGCCCCATATTGCACCCTCGTGGGGACCGCTGTGATCGGATTGATCCCGACCGGTAACAGATTGAAACCTAGTAATCATAAATTGGCCAATAATGCTCTCGACTTTCGACTAAGGGCATCAGCTACGAGATTACCCTTTCCTGGATGATATTGTATAGAAAAATCGAAGTCCTTGAGATATTCTTTTTTTTAATGAAACCCTACCTAGGTGTAATAGGAGAGTGCACCCTCTATCAGGGATAGAGAGAAAGCCACTCCACCATCACAACACTAGGAGGTAATTTTTATTGCTGATCAAAGATTGCAATAGTTACATCAACCGGATGCTAGGCAATCCTAGCTTATCCATGCGAGCAATTCCCTTTATATGCTTAGGGAGTTGTTGCTGCGAAAAGAAACAAAAATTACATTTCATGTCACATGCATAGTTGGCCAAGGAATCAGCCACTTTATTTGCTTCACGAAAAATATGGCTGATTGAATCATTAGTAGATAGTAAGCTCTAGATTTCTCTTACATAACCTATAATCTTCCATGGACAGGGAATCTTCCGGGTGATCACATGCACAAGAGTCTGGGAGTCACATTCAATGAATGCAGGTTGAGATGTAATTGCCTTTAGGAATTTTAAACCATCCATAATGGCTCTGGCTTCAGCTATAACACTATTGCTCCGTGCATAGTAGTGGGAAAATGCAATAACAGGAAAACCAAAAGCATCTCTAATAATGCCACCACCTCCCGAAATACCTGCTTGTTTTGAGGCTCCATCGGTGTGAAGCTTTAAGTAAGGCCAAGGAGGACACTGCCACTTTACCAGCATAATAGGCAATTTCTTATTGCACTGAATAGTGATATCAAAAGCTGCCAGTATCTTCTTCCTGCTGAAGTCTGGTTCCTGTAAGTCAGCAAGTCTAATTGCTTGTTTAACCTGGGTAATAATCCTAGGAATCAGACATTTCAGCTGAAGAAACCTATCTTCATGGATTGCTGCATTCCTGGCAGTCCAGATCTCCCACAGACCGTAAGTTATAATCCCAATAGTAAATAAACCAAAGGCAGTATTACCTTTACTGTATGAACTGTGTGAGTTATTAAACCCCTTGCAGTGTTACCAGAGATTGGAAGTCCTTTGGATCTGAAAGAGGACCATATGTTGGATGCCAAATCACTCTTAACAAATAAGTGATTGATGTCCTCCTCTTGGCTTTGCTTGCAGCATCTATATTTAGAGCAGAGTGGAATACCCATGCGTTTGATGTTCAGATCCCATGGCAAACAATTGTGAATAACCTTCCAAATGAATACAGATATTCTTGTTGGAATCCATTTAGACCATATGTACTTCCAGCAAGGTTGAATTTTCGATTGCTGCATACTGAAATAGCTGTGGTAAATGGATGATACATTACAGTTTTCGCTAGAGGATAGACAGCATATTGCCTTATCCGGAAGGGCTGATAATTTGAGATAACACAGGCCCTTTTTATATCACTGGGAAGGACAGCATCAATGAGATTTACAGTTTTCGGAGTTGATTAAGTAATGATTTCCTTGACAGAAGCTTTATTATCCTTGATGAGATAGGACGAAACCATGGACTCTAAGTTGCTATTCCGAATCCAGATGTCTTTCCAGAAATTAATGTCTTGACCATTGCCAATGATAAACCTCTGATGTTGGATGAGAAGATTTTTGGCACGCAGCCAACTTTTCCTTGCAAAGCCATTCATTTCTTTGAAACCAACTGTGCTGATGTGGTTACCTCTAACATATTTAGCTCTGAAAAAGCCAGCCCATAATGAATCGGAATACAAAACATGCCAGAGCATTTTAACCCAAAGGGTAGTTTCCATATGCCTTAGGGACATAATTCCCAAACCTCCCTGAGGTATTGGTTTGCAAATCTCCTGTCAGGCCCTCCAATGTTTCCGGTTGCCATATTGGGATGAGCCCTAGAAGAAATTAGCAAAGGACTGATCTAATATGTGATGAATTCCTTCATGAAGAGGAGAGGAAGCCAGAGTATATATTGGGATTGAGGTGAGCACATGTTTTATGAGAACAAGGCGCACGCCTTAAGAGAGGAGCTTGACTTGCCACCCTTCAATCTTCTTTTGAACTGTAGCAATAATAGCCCCATAATGTACTTTTTTGATCCTGCCTAGAGCCAAAGGGTAACCCAAGTATTTATGTGGGAAATTCAGTCTAGTATACCCAGTAATGTGCTCAATTCTGTTGGAAATAGATTGGGCTTGTTTTGGGTGGATAAAATAACCACTCTTCTCCACATTAATAAGTTGACCAAAGGCCTTTTCATATGAACTCAAAACAGTCATCAGATTGTGAATGGAATTAGCAGTAGCATTGGCAAATACTAAAGTATCATCTGCGAATAAAAGATGGGAAATGGCTGGACATCTCCTAGGACCAGCGAACCATCCAATAGAACCACTCATGAAGGCATTTTGAAGAAATCTACTGAGGGAATCTTGTGCAATTACAAAGAGGTATGGTGCAATTGGATCACCTTGTCTTAGGCCCCCTGTAGACTTGAAAAAGCCAGCAGATTCTCCATTTATGGGGATAGAGAACCAGCAGTTGTTTAACATGAGGTCAATCATGTCAATGAAAATATTATTAAAACTAAATTTCTTCAATACTAGAAAAAGAAAGTCCCATTCAACTCTGTCATATATCTTTGCCATGTCCAGCTTCAAAATGACATTGCTCCCTCTAATTTTCCTTCCCAGTTCCTCAGTCATTTCCTAGGCCAAAGCCATGTTGTCTATAATGTGTTTGCCTTTGACAAAGGCTGACTGTTCTTTAGAGATAATAGTTGACAAAAAACTGCTCAATCTGTTGCATAAAACCTTGGAGATAATTTTGTAGGAAAAATTACATAAACTAATTGGCCTATATTTAGAAATTGCAGAAGCATTACTGATCTTGGGAATGAGAGCAATAAGGGTAGTTGTAAACTCTCTTGGGAGGGGTCTTCTTTTAGCACAGAATTCTTACCTTGTCAATGATTGGCCATGCTTTTTGGATGAAATACCCAGTAAATCCATCTGGTCCAGGGGCACTGTCAGGGGATATGGAAAAAATAGCTACCTTAATTTCCTTCTAGTCAGGGACAGCACATAAAAGTTCATTATCTTCAGCCGATATTAGATGAGGGATACAATTAATTAAATCACTATCAATGAAATGTTGTTGAGATGTGAAAGCTTTGTGAAAATGATCCACAGCTATGGCTTTCATTTCCTGACTGTCTGATGTAATAGTGCCCGAGTCAGTCCGAAGATGATTAATTGAATTCTGTCTTCTGTTTGCCATTGTTGTCATGTGGAATCGAGCTCTCTATCAAGTTGGTCCAGCTGGGTTTGGATAATTTGGCTCTGACCTGATCCTCTGCCTGAACTCGTGGTGGTACGTCTTCTGGACCCTGCTGTTGCTCGGGCTCTTCTTCACTTTCTGATTCTTCTCCATAAATCGACACATTGTGGTGTAGCTCACCATCGGGACCCCATTAATATCCCATATCTGTGAAGATCTTATGGGCATTATAGATATTATCCTATCAAACTCGAATAAACATTTCAGCACCAAGATCTATCCCAACATATATGAACACTCCAATCAACTGTGAAGCATAAGGCAAAGATCTCCTCAATTGGGTTCGATAAATCCCTATCATATCCATCATGAGCTGACCCATGTTGACTAAATTTTCATTTATAACATGAAAAAATAGAAATCTATTAACCTCTATCACTTCATTCCGACTCCCACTCTTTAGATATATGAGTGAAGTAAACATGTGGTGGAGAATGCACTGCAGTGGTGGAAAATAATTTACATTTAATTAAATTAAATCACTCACACCACGCACATATTCCATGGCAATGAAAGTGGCCTTAACTTCACCATGGCCAAGGTCATATTGGCACCCCTGGCTGAAACTCCTAAGGCATGTTCAAAAAGATCCGGAGTTATATTAATTTCAATACCCCGAACAACCATATACAACTCTTCATTACTGTCAACCAAATTTTCATAAAACTGCTGCACTAGACTGGGGTAGTACCGAGTATATCTAGAGACAAAATCACTCCAACCCGGTTGAATCTCAAAGACGGCACAAAGGTCGGGCAAGATTTCATTCACCTCATTAAAATCGACAAGACGAGGGCCGATAATGGGCCGTGGAGGCAATCGAGGTTCGTGAGGAGGTGCAAGAGCCTGTCGTGGTGGAGGAGCTAGAGCCTCACGTTTCCGAGTGCTAGGTTCCCCTTGGGTAGAACGCCGAGAACTCCTTCTAGGTGACATCTTAGACTAGAAAACCCATTGTGGAACCCTTTGAAGGGATCGAACCCTGGGAGGAAGTTGGACCAAGAGACACTCTGAAGGCTTGATATGACCTTCTCCACACTCTGAAAATGAGGGCTCCGCTTACAGAGTTCTTGAAACGGACATACTATTTAAACTTGGGAAACCCTCCGGCGAAAGGTAAGGCACTGCATGCCTAAACTGCCCCTGAGCAGGAACCACTTCACCTCTTCTGGTGGAAAGGGATCTCGCGCATCTTCGTCATCTTCCCTTCATAACTTCGCACCATCGCTCTACTAGTCCGCAGACTTAGGCATCGGAGGGTTTTCCCTAGGGAACCATCCTTGGGCCCCCTGATCAGTTTTTCTTCTTTGCAGTCTACACTTCGTGGTCATCTTCTCCGGCTCAGGACCTGCGCGAGATCACGCCTCTTCATATACATATTTCATTCAGCCTGCCCGAGGGGCTAGTGCAATCGAAAACATATGAACGGAGAGAGAGAGCAGCCGAGAAAATAAGAAAATTTTTATTTTGTTCACCCCTTTGCAACAAGACAAGGGGACCACAGATACAAGGGGGAGACAGATCCCCAACGACACAAGGTAGAGCAAAAAAAGGAAAATACAAAGCAAAGAGCAGGAAGGGGGGAGCACTGGCTCCCTTTTTCCTCCCTTGAAGCTTCACCTCTCCCTCATTTTCTTCTCGTCTTTCCCAGACACCCTTTAACTCTTCAACTCTCTTTTCCTATCCGCCTCCCTCTGTTTTTCTCCTTACGCTTTTGCTCCTCTGCTCTTCCTCTTTTGGCTTTCTTCTCTCGAGTCCCCCATTTCTCTTCTTCGGCCATCTTCACTTTTATGCATGCGATCGTTCCACGCCCATTGGCGTGTGGGCCCATTAGCTTAACCATGTTTCATTTTGTTTGAGTTAGCTGAAATTAAATTTAATTTGTCCAACTTAAATATGAGCTCCAGCCATTACGGGAGTATTACTTTGCATAAGGTGAACTAAGAGCTAGCTACTTGGGTTGACTTTGGAGATGCAAATTTAAGAGTTTATAGCATTATTTTAAGGATAAAAACTCAGGTCTAAAAATTATTAAAAAAACATCTTGGTGTTAATCAATGCAATTGTTGATTTTTTATGTGGCGCCCAGCTATTGGGCCTCGTCCATTTAGGGGGCCTAAAGACCATGGTCTGGGCGGCCAGAGAGCTGTAGGAGAGAAGTCGACAGTATTTGCCTCTTTCCGATAGCGTTACGCTCCTTAGGTGCCTTGCCCTCGGAGGGTGAAAACGTTTGATTATCAGCGAAGAACATTTCAATCTCCGTGATTGTTGAATTCAGCTGGTCGAATCCTTTGATACTTGCCCCCAGAAGCCTCTTACTAACTTCTGGAGACAGGCGTCTTCGGCATATCATTATAGCATCCTCTTGAGGAGGGTTATCGCACCTCATGCTGAGATCCCTCTAACGTTTAATGAAGTTCAACGCTGTCTCCCCTCTTTTTTGCTTGAGTGAACAGAGCTCTGCCAGAGACACTTTCCTCTCGGCTGCCTAGAAACGGTCGATAAACTTCTTTTGTAAGTCGGCCCAATCGGCCACAGAGTTTAGCTTCAGTCTTGAATACCATTGAAAGGCACTGCCAGTGAGATGTCGCAAAATATCGAAGGAGATAAGGCTCCTCAAGTGCCAAATCGCCCATGGCCGTTATATAGTAGGCCAGGTGTTCATGTGGAGATCCCTGCCTGTTGAACTTCTGCAATTTCGGTGGCTTTGGACAGTTTAGCGGAACTTCTTGAACTGACGATGAATGGGGTAGGGCACACTGTATAACTTAATAGTAGCAACACTCTCGCCATGCTGGGCGAACTATCTTCAATAATTTTTTCGATCATGCGCCTCTGGGCGATGACATCTTCAGCTGCCGGGGTCCAGGAAGATTGGACATTGGGCGAAGCACGAGGTAGTTCGGCCCCTGCTTCGGCGAACGCATTATGAGGAGGAGCCATTTGTCGATTGATCATGGTGGGATTACCCGGTCATTGCTCCTATCGAAGATTTTGATTATGCACCAGTGTCAGAGGTCCTTGAGCATTTGCATTCATTTGTCGCTTTATCTCAAGCATGAGATTAGTCATCTCTATGTGCCAATGCTATATGGTTTCAAACTTGGCAACGTGGGACATCGCTTGGAATGCGGCCCTTGTAGACGGCTCAAACATTGGATTTATATATCCATCGATGGGTTAAGCTCTCCCCTCTCCGTGGATGTTTATAACCTCATCATGATCTATTTCTTCTTGGGGCACAGAACACGACTCTTTCGATGTTTATCGCCTTAGAGTCCTTGTTTTAGGTTTCTATCTTGAGCTTTTCGCTCTAAATCACTTCCTATCAACATTAGGGAGTTTCTCAAATGAATTTCCCATAGATTTATCTCTTTTGGCTCAGATTTCTTGTGATTATCCTCCAACTCTGACCTAGGGTTACTTAACCTCTATAAATACCTTCTCATGACCTAGGGCTCCGGGAGAGGGCAACTTTGGATCCGGGGTGAAGCCATGTCTCATTGCACAATCACTACTTCGATCCCAATCTGCTAGGGAAGTTCTAAGTCCTCTTCTTTCTATGGTTTTCTTTTACTTCTCTCTCTATTGTTCTTCCTCCTACTTTATCACACTTCTTTCGATCCTAACATTGCATGCACGCTTTTATACTCTTGTTCTATAGCATTTCTTAGCATTCACTACACACACATACCTACTTTTGTTCCCTCTACAGGGGTTAAAAACCCACCCCCAGGTATTCTCCTCTCCTTATTTCATGTTCTTGTTGTTTGAGGGATAGATGCTCCACAAATTATGTGTTCTAATTATTTTTTATCTCTATTTACTTCATTTTTCAGGTCCAGGTAGACTTAGGATGTGAGGCCCTTGATCTTTGGTAGGCTGAAGAGTGAGAAAGAGTTGAATCTCCAGTCTCCTGGACCCCTGTTTGAAAGAGGTTGTCTCAGTGATCGTGTTCATAAGGTCGTGGTCACAGTAGATTTCACGCCCCGAGCACGGAAGGAACCCAGAGATGTGACGAGTTATATATTCAATCATGTCAATCAGAGCATAAGTGTATTTGACACAAAGACAGAGCACTCACAAGTAGAGATAACCAAGTCTTCTATTCATCATAATCTTCAAAGTACTTCTATTACAGCTCTTAAAGAAAGAACTAGGACTCAACGACAGAAAATTACAAAGGATGACTCAAGAAAGTATAAAGACAGGACTAGATAACGACATTGATGGTTAGAACGGCTCTAAGCTCTTCACTCATATGCATTCCCATCCGAATGATCTTCGTCATCAGAATTACTTGAAAAATAGGAGAAAACACTAGATGGGTGAACGCTCAAGGCAGTGAGAGCAGCCCAGCATCTGCGACCTCAGTCCAGTGCTGTGAAAGAGAAGAAAGAGAGAAGAGAAGCCAATGGGAGAGCAGTCATCCTCATGTCCAGATCGTGCCAAGGAAGAGAGTAGATCAGACCTTTGTTCTGATCGATCCAAGAGCTTCAAGAGCAACCTCTGAAGCCACTATTTGGCCATCTCTATTTCCTCACTTTACCTATGTGTTCAGTGTCTCACATCTGTAAACACTTGTTTTCTCCACTGCACTTGTAGTGTTTCTTGTTTTTGTTTTGGTTCTGGCTCGTGTGTTCTTTTGATTCCCTAGAGAGTGGTCGGGATCCCTCTGGGTTTCAGAGGAAGACAGTCGAAGGTTCTCTAGTCTGTGGATAGCCGCCCCTGCCGACTTTGTGTGTAGGAAGACAGTCAGAGGTTCTCCTGTCTGTGGATAGCCGTCCCTGTCAGCTTTGTGTGTAGGAAGACAGTCGGAGGTCTGTTCCATCTATGGATAGCCGTCCCTGCTGACTTTGTGTGTAGGAAGACAGACAGAGGGTTTTCTCTGTTATGTGGTTTGGGGCGTGTCCCCGGTCAAGCTGTGAGTCAGCAAGGAAAGCCTCATCAGGTTTGGTGAGGGGTGGACATAGGTTGCAGGTTTGCAACTGAACCACCTTAAAAACTCTTGTGTTGTGGGTTGTTCACCATGTGCGATTGCTCCTTATCTTCTACCCCCAGTCACAAGTTCGTGTGCTACTTATGTTGTTTATTTTCTCTGCACACTCAAGTGTTCGATTTGCACAAATTGTCTCATCTTGATCCCCTTGCTATCGTAGCTAACGTATATCTCCTCAGGTGTCTGCAACACTCTTGCTTACAGCCACTTTGGAGCATTTTCCAAGCAAAGGGAATATCATAGTTTGTGTGAGCAGTTTTCTCCCTTGTGTCATTAACTGCATTAGCTCCTTGGGTTGCCTACTGCACCCTTGCATAGAGGCACCAAGGTGAAAGCTTTGCCAAAGGAATTCACCTCGTTTTACACTCATGCACCTTAGTTGATCACCACAGCTTTCACACACTAAGCAAGTCATTTCACACTTAGATATTCTGTCTCTGAATGCTCACTGCCCTCTTCATTGCTCTCACATCCTTTGAGAGCTATTGACTTGAGTTTCCTGTTATCTTCAACATTCTTCTTAAGATTGATCTCATAAGCCATCAAAGAACCTATCAGCTCTCCCACTGTCATGGTGGACAAATCCCTGGACTCTTCTAACACAGTGGCTTTAGTGTGCCACGCAGGGGTTAGGGACCTAAGAATTTTTCAAACAAGTTCACTGTCCTGATATTGCTTTCCTAAGGCTTTAGGACTATTTATAAGTTGTAATAACCTTGCATAAATTTCAGACATGGGTTCATCATGCTTCATTTTAAGCAATTCATATTCTAAAATAAGCATATTCACCTTGGTGGCTCTTGCCTGGGACGTTCTCTCATAGATCAATTTCAATTCGTCCCACATTTGCTTAGCATATTTGCAGGAGAAAATTCATGAGTACTCCTCCGGGTGAACCGCACACTGCATGATATTCATGGCAGTCCAGTTGACGGTTGACAACTGAATTTGTTCTCTGGTCCATGCCTTTTCATCATCCGGAAGTTGAAATGGACTGCTGATGATCACTCTCCATAATTCATTACTCTGAACTCGTAAGAACACCTCCATTCTATTTTTCAAGTACATTAGTTAACACCATCAAAAAATGGGGGTCTATTAATTGAATGCCCATCAGCTAGGAAGCTGCGAGCATTGTCATTTCTAGGTCTTCCCGGGTTGTTGGACAACATTGTGGGAAACCTGCTCTGATACCAACTTATGAGTGTGGTAATGTGGTTCTAGAGGGGGGGTGAATAGGACCGCCCCTTTAAAATTTGATTTCAAAAATTTAAACTAGCACTCAGTAAACTGGATGGAGGAAAGATAGATTCAGTTCATGCCATTGAAGGAAAAATCATTCACAAACACCTTAAGCTCGCAAGACTGGTACTGTCACTCCCCGAGTGTGGAAGGAACCCGATACGTGTCATGAGTTTATATCGATCATGTCAATCAGAGCATGAGGAAATTCGACACAAAATACTGAGTGCACATTAGACAAGGTAATATAATAGCAACCATAATCAAATTCCAAATTTTAACTAATTGTGACTACCACAGAGTGTCGGATTTCTTTGAACAGTGCCTTCCTCAGGGGCGCTAATTCTTACAATTTCAGCGTGTTTTTTAAAAAAACAAACTAATAAATTGCTAAAACAACACCTTTGAAAAATGTCGCTCTTCCACGAAACAACGACCTCTATGCTACCGCCATTCCACATGACCGTTGGATGACAGCCCCATAATTACCTGACAACTGCACTTTTTATACGCAAAGAAATGGCGTCTGGTTGCGTGGGCGTTCCAACATGATACCACGCCTTCTAAACAGTCGCTAGTTTCACAGAATTCACAAAAATGAGAAATCTCATAAAATAGCGCCCTTTTAAACAGGCGTTCAATCTATGAATCATGGCTTCGAATCAGGCGCTATTTCTTCTGAAACCGCAACCACTAGAACTCTTTCCTTAAACCTTCCCCCTTCTATCTCCCTCCATTGCTCTCTTCTTCTTTCTATTTCTGCAACCTCCCCTTACCAGTGGCAGCCTTCTCCCTTTCTCTCTAATCTCTCCTTCCCCATTCTCTCCTTTTATGGCTTACGTTGGCGGCTCCGGTGGCTCTGGGAAGCGACAGAGGGTGAGGGCCCCCGCCGTGGTTGACCTGAATGAAGAAAACGCCAGTGAGGAGGTGGTTCCTCTTGCGGCGGTCGAGGAAGCTCCGGTGGCAGAACTCGGTCAGGATGAAAGAGGGCATGAGGAAGAAGAAGGAGAAGGGAGTCACGATGGAGAAGAAGGAGAAGAAGAGGGAGGAGAAGGCCATGGCGATGGAAACAGTGGAGTCGAAGAACACAGCGGCGATGGTGGTGACGGAGCTTGCCCTCCTCCCCGCCGGCCAATGTAGGGAGGGTTCATGGACCCAGCATCGAGCACGGTGAGTGCTCCTCTCCTCTTTTCCTTTTTTTTTTAGACCTAGATCATTGTGGGCACCACGGCAGTGGAGGAGTTACAGAGAAATAGCGACCAGGGCACTGGCGCCTTTTCTCTGAACAGCGACTAGTGAGAAGTCACAGAAATAATTAATTATTTTTTTTAAAATTCTGATATAGCGGCAGCATGCCAGGCATGATTTTTTTATATTTTTTTGGCTCTGGGGTGCTGGGTCGGGGGATGGCATAAGTTTTTTAGCAACTTCGAGCGTGAGAACTTGATTACGGCTGAAGATGGCTTGGGGGGAAATTGTGGATTCCATTGTTTTCATTTTTATGTTTAACGTTTCAATTACAGAACGAAGATAAACTATTATTTTGAAATAACAAGCACTTTTTCAAAAAAACCTGCCTTGAAATAAAATAGCGGCTATGGTTTCCCTATAGCCGCTAAAGAAAGCAAATCACAACCAACTATAAAGTCCATTATAGCGCTGTAAATCGACCAAATATACTTTACTTACATTGAATTTCCCGCCCTGGGCAAAACAAAAAAAGCCAGGGTAAACACCCCGGCCGGCTCAAATTCCACGTTATGAAAACCTATGCTGTTTTCGGCAGGTACTTTTCCAATCTGCCTATAATACTTTTCAATATTGCCGCGTAGTTAGGGTCAGTGGCATACCCCGCGGCAGCGAGCGCCTCAACGAATTCGCGAGGGCTTGTCGTTTCGAACGCCGCGGCATATCGTGGATTGTTGCGAAGAAACAGCCCGTGATCCGTGAAGCTCTCAGCGGCAGTGTCGTACGCCCGGAACCAGTCCTTCACACGATATTTAAACTTACCGTCAGTGCGTTGGGTAATGCTGATAATCTCGGGGTACCGAACTGTCTTTGTATTGTGGATCTCGGTTGTGGTGATCAGCTGACGTTTCCCGTTCCAGTTTTTTCCCGCTTTAATGCCGAAGAACATGTTACCGGGAGCATGTTCTCCCCAGCCGGTTTCCAGGGCTGCCTGCGCCAACACTGCAAGCGCAGGGCGCCCGCTTTCCCGCTCAGCTTTCAGCGCATCGCGGTAATATAATTTGAAGAATAATTCCTTTGTCATTTTTCAAGTTTTTCCAGGGTAATAAATGATTGGACTTCGACCAACCCCGCGCGGCTCGGGTGTGGATCATGGGCCATTGTGCCGTCTTTGTAGATCACCATATGCAAAACACCCCGCGGGCCGGGCCCAACTGCGAAGTAGTAATCTTTATATCCTGATATCGCCGGATCAACAGGCCTTCCTGCCTCGTAGTGACTTTGTTCCTGCACCCCCATCGTTTCCAGCCATTCCTCCAAACGCAGATACCAACAGGCGGCCGGATCATCGAATAACTCTTCGATAGCGGGCACCTCGTGAATATCTTTGTCGAAATATGAAGCATAGCACGTCATCATGCAGTTTCCGCGAGTTCCTTTTTCCTTGTCGTAGAGTTTTGTTTGAGTCTGAAAGATCATCAGAACCGAATTAATGAGTAGTGAATAGAAACGCCGGCTGATGGCGCCCACCGCCGACCGTCGAACCCGTATCCCACATACGGACCAATACCAAGCCGGCCAGCAGCAGGCGGCTTGATCTCCAAGGATGAAAGGCCGGTGATATGCACGGCTGGGTTATGAGAATAGGCGTCTACCATCGTTTTGTACCGAAACAGCCCAACCTTCTGCCGGTATGTTGCCAGTGTGATCGAATCGCGCACCTGGTAGGTTATCGTGGAGGTGTCTCCCAAATCGCCTGATAGGGTCAGCCACCTGTCTTCATATCGCAGCTGCTGCTCGCAGGGCTGGCCCGGGGCCGAAATTGTTACCACGACCGGCGCAATTGTACCAGCGGCGGAGGTGCCCACGGTAACCAGGCTTTTAATATTTATCGGCTTCACGCGAAGCAAAGCCGCCGTGCTGTCCAGCTCGTGCCGCCAAACGATCGCAGCGGCCTGAAAGGAAGCGATCGCTACCTGCTTTTCGGCGTGCTCTGTGCCCGCGGCATCTTGCCAGTAGCGGATAGTGTCGTCTTTTATCGCCTGCAGGTCGCGCAGTTCAGCTACTTCCTTCCTTGCGTGATGACAGGAACGGATGCCAAAGAAAGCTGCCACGGCCAAGGCAACGATCAGGCTATACCTTTTCAATGCTTCCATCATCGTATATTTTTATCGTTGCAATCAATTTCTTTTCTGGCTGCGGCTCTGCAGGAATATCCGGCGCATCGGCGGTGATATTGCCCTCCTGCTTGGAGCCGGAATTATCCACTATACCGTCGGCGCAGTCCGTGAACCGGTTATGCGAGATACTGCCGGGTACCATATACCCGTCGCTGTTCTCAACGCGAATGGGGCTACGGAGGCATCCGTCAATAACGTTGCCTTCAATTATAGGCTCACAGGGGCCGTAATCTTTGATCTTGTGGGCGTTGACATAGATCGCGTCCTGCCCTTCTCCTTTGGCGTCAATAACGCGGTTTCTTAGGATTTGAAGTTTGCCGTTCCCGCTGCAGGTAATCCCGGTTCCCGTGCCGCGCTCGATGTCGTTGTCCAAAAGGCGCAGGTTGCGCCCCGCGGCCAGGATGCCGAAGTTCTGGAATCGCTGGTTTGCCCGGCCGTAGTCGGATATCTTGTTGCTGGTCAAGAGCACTTCATCACCACAGGTTACTTGGAGACCATCCCAGCCGGTACGCTCGATGCGGTTGTTGGATATCTCCAGATTGCGCATGCGAAAGGCGTACACCTGCCGCTCAACGCCTTCCACGGTTACCGTTTCAGGTCCGGAGTTAGAATGCCCGATATACATCCCTTCGCCGCGTACGTCGTGGATATACATGTTTTTGATGGAAATGTTTTCGTAGCCCCAGGCGTCGCCGTAAGTGTTCGGGTCGTCGCCTTTGGGCGTGGTCTTGATCATCAGCCCAACCGAAACATTCCGCGCCTCAGCGCCTGATAGCTTGAAATTCCGGCACCTGTTGAGCGCCATGCCCACGGAGTCGAAGCCTTCGGTGCCGCCATCGATGATGATATTCTCCCGGCCTGCGATCTCGAAGTATTCGGATTCACGTATGTTGAAAGCGTAGCTTTTATTGCCGCCGATGATCACCTGGCCATCAGGAATGATCAGGATAGGCGACGCGGACGCGCCTTTCAGGTTCCAGATGTTGAAGTATCGGTAATTCCCGCGGAGAATCACGACGTCACCTGGTTTTATTCCCAGAGCGGACGCGTCTTTGTACACGCCGCCATCCGGGCCCGGCACGAGCACATGTTCTTTCTGCTGCGGCTCCGGGGCAGGTTTGATTTCCGCTTCCTGCTGCAGCATCCAGTCGTACGCGCCGTATGTTGGATCGTACGCGGCATTCCAAACGGAGCCGTCGTGACCGCCGGGGAGCGTGGTGAACTTCTTACCCATGCGGGTGTAAAGCACCTTCTGCTTGTCGTACATGCTATCGTCCTTGCCTACTACGGCCCATGCCGGCAGAACCTTCAAGTTTTCTTCTTTAAATCCGGGATCGGGAGGCGGGGCTGAAAGTGTGTAGATGGCAGTCAGATTATCGGCGTACGCCTTGCTCGTGCCGGCGTACTGATTGATAGCCCATGCGCCGGAGGACAGGCCGGTTGCGAACAGCCGGCCATCCCAGCAATCTGCGTAGCGTTCTTTTACCAGCTCGATAATCTTATCTGTTACCGCTACCTGCGGCCAGGGCTGGCCGGATTGGACGGACACAACGATCATGTTCGGCGCCCAACCGTTTTGAATGAGTTTCGACGGCCCGTATTTCAGCAGGCCGGCTTGATCGCCGATCTGCTCGCCCTTTCCTGGGTAAAAGAACAGGATGGGAAACTTTCCTTCCCCTTCCGGGATATACTCTACGGCGTTGAATCGGTCGCCGAGCTTGAAAAATATGTTCATTATATTGATGTTAAGGTGATGTCCATTACTGAAATATACCCGAAGGTTGATCCGCTCTTTATCTGGCACTCCACGTTAACCGTACCGGTCAATCCTGAAATCGTTGCGGAGGTTGCGTAGTTAGTATTGTTGGCGGATTCGAACTCTTGCCAGGTTGTTTCTCCTGCCTTCCTTACCTGCAATATGCGCGGCCCCGCGGCGGCGCGATTACCCCAGAATTTCACTGACGCAGTGCGGCCGGCAGGTATAACAAATGTTAGCGTTACAAGACCAGCGGAGGGGTCGAAATACACGTTATCTCGCACGGCAGTGGATGGATAATCGCCAACGGCCGCCACGGTGCCCGCGTAATTCATTGAGTAGTCAGAGGCGTTTAAGTTTCCGCCCGGCTTTTTGTCGGATGAGATAGATAACCCTGTTACCACATTGTTGAGCGTATCTACCGGATCTGTGAGCCAATTCCCGATAACCCCGGAAGCGCGGCAATCCACCACGTTATTCCACCAGAGACCATCGGCAGCCTGCCCCGCCGCGCCACTACCTATCGAATTGTTCGGCGTCATAATACCGCCGTCTGTGATGCCGCCGTCAGAAACGCCATCGCCGCCGAAGTCGATCAAAATTCGCTGATCGCTGCCTGGATCGGGTTCACTATATTCAAGATAAACAACTGCAGAATAATCAGTGTAGCTTCCATCCTTCAGGCGGGCGCGGGCCCGGTAATAGCCGGTCGCCGCGGCGACGGTCAGCTGATTGACGGTCATATCCGTGATCGTCTGGTTCAGAGTCCAGCCGGTGGACCCATCGCCGCTTTTCTCAATCTCGTATTCATCAAAGGCGGTAACTGCGCGAAACACTCGCTGCAAGAATGAGGTAATATCGTCGGCCAGCGCCTGCACGCCGGTTGGGTTCAGGTGAATGCCGTCGCCTTGGTCGTAGTCGCTGCGCAGATCTGCAACGGTACCGTCCTTAACGAAATCATCGAAGTTGATGCAGGTAACATATTTCAGGTAGGGATGAATAGCGAGTTCTAAGTTAAGATCAACCAACCGCGTATCCTGCGTCCCGCTGTACGGAGTGCGCGGCCTGGAGCCAGTGAATACGACCAGCACGCCGCGGGCAAACGCGTATTCAAATATTTCCTCCATGTAGGATATCTGCGTTGCTACGTCATAAGAGGCGGCCCAGTTCGTCGGCTCGTCGATGAGCACGATGGTGGGGTTGTCGGCAAGGGCGGTATCGATATTTCGGCCAACCGTTCCTCCGCTGGCTGTTGGACGCAGTGCCGCCATAGTCTGACCGCCAAGCGCGTAATTGATCAATGTACCACCAGTTACATTGGCGGAAATCCATGCATCTATACGGTCTTCCAGCCGATTGGGTGATGAAAGCCCCTGGCCAGCCATTGTGGAACTGCCGAGAGAATCCATTTTCAAATTCAGCAGAAGCAGCTGGTCAGAAATGCCGAGCTGAAAGATCATATTGCTGCCGGACACGCGCCCACCAAAAGGAATAGAATCGAAACGGAGAATCGGAATAGCAACACCGCCCGTTTTCACGAAGTCTCCCTCTTTGAAAAGATGTGCCGTTCCTCCGGACTTGTAGTACACGTCCTTTGTCAGCACGTCCACCGCCGCGCCATTTGATTTTATGTAAAGTTTTTTACCCATCAGTCGATAATAAACACTTTGCCGTCCGGGTAACCAGATATGTCGCCAGGTAGTGCGGCGCCGGTGAATGGTGAGAAAAGAGCATCCGTTTCAGTTTTGGCGTAGGTCGTTGCCTGGTCTGCCTTGTCTCCCAGCAGCGAATCGGCTTCGGACTTCGTGTACACGTCTGATGCGGCAGCTTTCGCGTCCAGCTCAGTCTGCAATCCAGTCACCTGCGCAATGCTATGCGTATGAACAGATGCCGCTTTGCCTGCGAGCAGCGCATCCGCCGCCGTCTTCGTATATACACTATCAGCGTCCGCTTTCGTCGTGCCCAGGTTGTCTACTGCAGCCGATAGCGTGGTATCGTCGTAGTTCGACAGACCTCCCAGCTTCGTCTTTTCCGCATTCGTGAAGGCATTGGTATCGGGGTTGCTTTCGTACTTCGTTTTAATCGAGGCTGCGGTCTCGGCTGTCGAGGTGCCTTTTTGAATTACCCAGGCGCTGTCGTTGTCGTCCCAGATGTACGCCGCAACCTCCACGCCTTCCCCTTCGTCCACATATGCATAATTCCCCGCGCCGCCGACGTTTGCCGCCTGCAGTGCAGAAAGGGAAACGAACGTGCCCTGGTATTTCGGACTTTCAAGCCCGGCCAACTTACTTTTTTCTGCGGACGTGAAATCGTTAGAGGATAGCCCTTTGCCTTCCTCTTTGTCCACTTTACCGGCCAGGCCTGACGTGACGGTAGCAGCATCCGCCTTGTCAGCTAGCGCCGCGGTAAGGCCGGTAACGTCCGTCATGGCGTGCTGGTGAGCAAGCGGCGTACGCGCGTCTGATAGGCGGGAATCATCGGTCGCTACCGGCGTGAAGCCGAGCGCGTTCTGCTTTCCGTTCCAGGTTGTTTTTTCCGTGTCAGTTACAAATCGGTGCGTGGCATCCTGCGTGATGTTTTCCGCAGGCACGGCGCCGGCATCGGGGTCGAGCGTGTCGATGAGACCTTTCAACACACGGCCCTGGTTCGCTGAAAGCGCAGACGTAGTGCTTTCGGATTCCAGATTGTCCACAACCGTCGTGCTGCCTTCACCGCCCACATGTATTGCTGGCGCTATAACTACCTTCGTTATGCCCATGATGTATATGTTTTTTCGTAGATGAAAAGAACGTTTAGTGGCTTGTCCGCATCCTCTGAATTGCGGATTACCAGCATATCACCTCGATATTCACCGGGCCGCAGGTTGTATTCCGCATACACTTTGTCCAACGTCAATACTTTCCTTCCTGTTTCGGTTGAAGTGAGTATTTCGAACCCCTCACCAATTCGGAAGGACTGAACAGTTGAGCCCGCGGCATTACAGAGATCCATTCGAACATCCTGAAACGTGGAGGGATCAACCGGCACGGCGTCCTCTGCCTCGGATTCATAGAATTCAAAGGACCAGGATGCTGAGGTGCCCTGCTGGATTCTGATGGTTATATCAACCGGTCTGCTGCTGGGTAGTTCGATCATTTCACGTAAATATTAATTCTGGCTTCGAGCAATGCCGTTCTCACTTTGAGATCGGCGAGATCAGCTTCGTCACCCACCTCCCGGCGCAGCCAGAATTCAGTTCTGCCACTCCCAGCTCTATGGCAGAACTGGAAGTCCAGTTTGCAGAAGATCTCCCGGCATCCACAGCTCAAATCTGATCAAGTGGCCTTCTGCAAAGTCATCCTACGTTGAACCAGATACGCTGCGGAAGTGGTCCCGCCTCTATTCGTTATCGGCACCGACCGCGTCGGGCGTTTCTGTACAACTGCACCAGAACCGCACCAGTTTCTGAGGACCTCTTAACAACGGCGGCACCATCTTCCCCAATGTGAACCGGCCAGAACTCTCTTCAGAAGAGTTCTTCATCTTCAAGTCACCAACGATCCAGAGTGGTCCCGCCATCTTTTGGTAATGCCACCACCTAGGGCATCCGTTTTGCTGCGACTGTGCTAGGTTCAGAAGTCTCTGTCCGCCCAGGACAGATAGCAGCCCCATCAGCCCCGGCACTCCATCCCCTGCTCCGTTTTGACCCAAGGTGTCTTCACCAAAGTTGTGCCCCTCGACGACACAAAACCAACCCAGGTGGTTTCGTCCTGTTCTGACTTCGGTGTAGAAAGTTCCACCATGGCCTTCGCCTCCCTGTCTGGCTGCTCACCCAGGAACCTGAGGCTTGCCACTCCTGTGACCACACCCGGCTCGGTGATCCAATGGCCACCATATCTTGAGGGTACGTAGACCTCCCTATCTGCTATCCCACCGAGTTGGTCCCGCCTCGTTTGGAGTTCTACAGCGAGTGTACCGGTGACTGCACCACGAATGCGCAACCCTGTCCTGCGGGACAGAATCACATAGGTCCACTTCTTCGGCTGGCCCCACCTTCCAAAAAACCTCGGATCGACATCAGTTTTCAGGAACACACCAGCACTCCCCTGGCTTCATCTGAGCGCTGACGGCACTCCATTCAGACGTCCGTGCTCAGCGTACCGTGTAGGACGATTGGCGTCATCCCAGCAGGCCTGTTCGCAGATCGGCACCTTAGTGTTCCCCTCCCCTTGCTCCCCCCTCCTGCGCGAGGGTAGTGTTGTACCTTTTGCCCCATCCCCGAGTTCCTCCTCCTTGCGTGGAGGCTTTCATTTGGTTGTACACACAGGTCACGGCCGAAGCTACAGCGACGCAGCGTGTTCGCCGGGCGCGCACGGTCCCGGCTCGCCCTCGTCTCCAATCAGTGCCAGCCTCTTCAGGCTTGGCAAGGTACGTGGCTGATCACTTGCTCCCCTGTGATTTGTTCCTTCGTATTTTCTTTGTGCTCGCGCCGACGGTGAGAGAGAGCCCAGTCCCGTCCCCCGTTACATGTGAATTTGTTGCCATGCGAGAGAGTGAACCTCATAGTGCCCTCAGGCGCGAGGTCTGCCCCAGCTGAATCCGGGTGATCCCACCCCTTCAGGTCGGCCTCCCACTGACCCAACTCACGAGTTTTGACCACGTGGATGGCTTGTGGGACAAAGCCCATCTTCCCCATCACTGGGTTACACCCAAATTCTGAGTGCGCCGCGTGTTTGTCCGCCGTGTCCAACCCGATCTGTTCGGTCTTGCTTACTGTCCATTAAGTCGTAGTTCCGATCGGGTCCCGTCCCGCGTCAAGAATGCTCTCGAAAACAACACCTAAAACTCCGTCTCGCAGATGGAAAATGAAACCCGAGACACGACAACTCACGTCACGTGATGGGAGTATCACCCACTAGAAGAAAAGATCGGATGCATCCCCTGACGTCTTACACCGCGTCCCCGTGTCTCGCTACGACGCCCCAGGCGAAGACAAAGATACTAAAGTGACCAGTACCAATAACAAGGACTAGCTGAGGTCGCGCTCGTCAGCGTGGGCCCGAAGCCCTCAGCCTCGTGTGCACACTCAAACCATATGCCCTAGGCCTATCCTCTAGCTAGTTCTTCCCCCGAAGCCCAGACACGGCTGCTGGGGGGGCCCTATGGTAACCAGCCTAACAATCGTCTCTCTCGCGTAAGTCGCACCACCACTCCCAGGTGGGCCAGCACACTCGTGCCGTGGGATAGCTACAACTAGTGGGGGCTCACAGAATGTGAAGACAGAAAACCACGCATGCAACCATCGCGAGTAACACGAAGGAAGAAGTGGCTCGCAGTCACTAGACTCTGGACAGCTCACTAGACCTATTAAATTCAACGGTTCTTGAGTCACAAGACTCGGGTCAAGACCGTCGCATGTGACAGCACTGTGCCGTCGATCAGGCCTAATCCCTAGGTCTGAAACCACAGTGACATATGAAAAATCTCCAGCCCCAGGTTGGTCAACTGGACTCATGGTCCAAGGCCATACACACGGCCCCCTTGGAACTCGGAACACATACGGGGTCACTCGGATCCCAAGACTCACGAGCACATAAACTGAGGTAACGCGGTACCTCCGAACACCCCTAAAATATGAACACGAAACCCACGATGTCTAGGACGCTCACGGGGTCATAAGTTGGTCATTGGATCTCAACCAGACCGACCGGAGACCAACACAACGCAAAACAGACACGGCGAGCACGAAAACCACCTAGCGGTCTCATCTTGGACTGTTAGGGATCTTAGCGGTCTACCTCTGGACCGCCAAGGTCAGCCTAGTGGTCTACCCCTGGACCGCTAAGGCCCAGAAACTCGCAACCCATTAGCGGTCACTCCTCGGATCGCATGGCAGATCCTAGCGGTCTACCCCTGGACCGCTAAGGAACCTGGCGGTCTATCGCGACACTACTAAGCTCGAACCGACATACGGGGACACTAGCTGTCCACTACTAGACCTCCTAATGCCCTAGCAGTTACTGGAAGGACCGTTAGGTCATCTCGATCATGAAACCGGCGAATCACCCAAAAACCCCATTCCACGCCCCGTTCACACCCTTGTGAAGGGAAAAATAAAGGAAAACTAGTCCCCTACCTCTCTAGCACCGAGAGGACCCATTTAAAACCCAAAAATGTGATCAAAACATTATATCGGGCTCACACCCCAAAATCATAGATTTTCCCCAAAATGTGAAAATAAACCCGCTCAGCTCACCACAGCCTACCAAAACCACAGGAATGGAAGTACAAGGGTTAAGGATCTGTCCCCCTACCTCCACCGAAGATTCCGCGCACTGTGGATGCCGATCCATGAAGAAAACGTTGTTAAACCCTCGTCGGCGCCCTGAACTCGCGGCTGAGCTTTGCCGCGCCACCATCCCTCGATCCTCGACCCATCCTCACCATCCTCGCCCCCGCGCCATCACTGCCTCGCCCCTGCCTATCGTGGTTGGCCGCCCACGTATATACCTCTAAAAAGTCTGAATAATCACTATACCCCACTTTCGTGGAATCTACCTATATACCCCCAAATTCTCTTAGTTCGGGTCGTGGTGCCTTTGGGGTTACATTCACAGCAAACGGTGATAATAATATATACACATAGAGGGATTACTTTATCCCAACTGCAAAGAGATAGTTAGAGAGAGGATGAGGTGTGAGAGAGATAAATATAGGACAGAGTGAGAGAGTGAGCATCGGAGGGGGGAGCACTCCCTACGGGTGCAAGAGAGAGAGAGAGAGGACGAAGTGAGAGAGAGAAAGTGAGTGAGTGAGAGAGCTAGGGTAGGGTGAGGGAGAGAGAGAGAGAGAAAGCACCAGAGGGGGTCATCCCCTCTGACGTCGACATCCCCTGTGGGTGTAAGAGAGAGGGAGGATAAGGTGAGAGAGCATGAGAGAGAGAGAGTGCATCAGAGGGGGCCGTCCCCTCCGGCATTGGCACCCCCTGTGGGTGCAAGAGAGAGAGAGAGAGAGAGAGAAGGGAGTGAGAGAGAGAGCGTCGATGGGGTCGCCCCCTCCGACGTCGGTACCCACTACGGGTGAGAGAGAGGGAGAGAGAGAGAGAGTGCACGGGAGGGTGAGGGCACCATAGGGGTCTCCCCCTCTGGCGGTGGCACCCCTACAGGTGTAGACAACATAGAGAGACAGAGAGAGTATGTGTAGAAATAGAGAGAGGGAGAGGACAAGAGAGAGAGAGAGAGAGAGCACGGGAGGGAGAAGTTGAATAATCATCGATGACGCTGATATTGAAGTCCATTAATTAAACACTATCAATAGTAACCCAACTTGATGTTTGGAGATCCCGTAACATAGGTTCAATGGAAAAACAAGTTGAAAGGTGCATATTGGAGAGCACTTGTTGGAGACTAATGCCTCAATGTCCATCACTATGATAAAGTACTTTTTCTGAAATGGTAAAAGATGAGTTATAACTCTTAATGAGTTCAAAAATCTATGTGGCGAGGTGTAGATACGTTTCAATACATCTTGGAGGACTCACCTATGTGAGTGTATTGTGTGGCCACAATCTGGAATCTTTGGGGGTAATCCCTAGAACACATATTTGAACATATGCAATTGCTTTGAACCTTCAAAAAAAATTTGAAACTGGCATTTGCTATTGGGAGAGAGTCGGCTCAGAGAGTAAACTCCCTCCTGGCAGGGTTCTACCTGGGCTCTGCTTGGGCAGAAACCTACCCAGGAGGGAGTCGACTCCCTACAAGCCAGTCTACCCTTCGTAGTGGGCTTGCCCTGGGCCAAAAAAAAAAAAATCAAGCGTGGGCTGTGCGTGATATGTCTTGCACAATTGATTTTCATGTTTGCAAGATTCAATCATTGCATGTGCATGAGGGTTTTCACATAATGGCCCCTTTCAGACCTCTTGAGCATTTGCTCGAACACTTTCCATGCATGACAGATCTGCATAATAATTCGTTGGGATTTCTTGAAAATCATCAAACTTTGCATATGCACATCAGATCATGTTAGATTTGCACCGAGTTGCATGAATATAGGCATATCTACCCTTCCACTACTCTTTCATAAATGGGCATCACATTGGCATCCTTGTGCATGCTTGAATCCATATATGTATTGCTTCATACATGCAATCCAAGCCTCATGCATGTTTTAATTACTCAATGCCTACTTGTCGTGGTCCTCGGTATACAAATAGTGAGCAATGGAAGCCTAGATTGCGTTCAGGTGAAAATTCTCATCATGCGTGAGTGAAACACGCCGTCTCGTACCAAGGATCACTTTGCATAAATGCATGATCAAACCCTTGCATGCTGCGCATGAGGATTGGCAAAATTATATTCATGCACTTTCCCCAAGGGCACGTCCCCCTGATCACCAAAATATGCATCATTGCATTTTATGCCATTTCTAGAAGAAGAAGGAACATAAATTAGTTCACTGGCTTGGAGCAAGTAGACTTGGTCTGGCCCCAAGTTAACTTGCCCATGATCCCAGCAGCAGAAATCTGCTGACTGGCTTGGAGCAAGTCGACTTGGTCTAGCCCCAAGTCAACTTGCCCGTGATCCCAGCAGCAGAAACTTGTTGACTGGCTTGGAGCAAGTCGACTTGGTCTAGCCCCAAGTCGACTTGCCTAGCTTTTAGAGCAAAGGGTAGGTCTAGCAGCCTTGGGTCAGCGGAGTTCGTGCAGAACGCCAGCGCGATGGACCTGCTGCAACTGCGCTTCCTGCCCGACGAGCGCATCGGCGCGCTGCCGGCCGCGTGGAACTGGCTGGTGGACGAGGCCGGCCCGAATCCGGACGCCAAGCTGCTGCACTTCACCGCTGGCATCCCGATCTTCCCCGCCCACGCCGACGCGCCCATGGCGCAGGAGTGGACGGACTGCCTGCTTGCCGCGAGCACGTGCACCGCGGGCCGGCGGGCCTGAAGGACAGCCATGAACCTGACCATCCTGACGCCGCCGGAAGTCGAGCCGGTCAGCCTGGCGGACGTCTACGGCTTCCTGCGGCTCGATGCCGACCCGCAGACCGGCGACCATCCGGACGACACGATGCTGGAGCGATTCATCGGCTCCGCGCGCGCGGAGGTGGAGCGGATCACGAAGCGCGCGCTGGTGCGCCAGCAACTGCGCCTGTCCACCGAGTCCTTCTGCCGCCTGTTCCTGCTGCGGCCGCCGCTCATCAGCGTGGAGAAGGTCGAGTACTACGACACCGGCAACACCCTGCGCACGCTCTCCGCAGACCAGTGGTACGTCACCGACGACCTGGTGCCGCAGCTGATGGTGGTGGACAACGCCTGGCCGATCACCTATGCCCGCCGCGACGCTGTGCGAGTCACCTACTGGGTGGGCTATCCGGCCGATGTCTCCCCGTCCACCGAGGACAGCGCCTCGCTGCTGGCGAACGTCCCCGCCGAGGCGAAGGACGCTGTCCTGCTGGGCGTGCAACTGCTGTACGACGAGCTCGCGCCGGACAAGCGCGATCGCATCATCAAGGCCCGGGCCGCGATGCTCGAAGGCCTGACCATCTACGGGGCCTAGATGTCGATCCGCGCTAACGTCGACGCCCGGGCCCTGGACCAGCGGGTGATCATCCAGCGCAAGGCCAAGTCGCAGGACGCGAGTGGCGATCCCGTGGTGAGCTGGCTGCCGGTCGTGACCGCCTGGGCCAAGGTGGATGGCGCCAAGGCAGGCGAAGCGGATCTCGGGGGGGGCGTGAAGTCGCGCCTGGGCTACACCGTCTGGCTGCGCGCCGACGTCGTCACGCGCTACTAATTGGCATAAGAGACTAGGACATACTAGTTATAGCACTCTAAATAAACAGGTTAAGCACGATCTGGCCAGGGGCTTGGCTAAAATAAAATTCACAAAGAATTCAAAAATGTGTGATGCATGTGCACTGGGCAAACAAACTAGAACATCATTTAAACTTAGGATATGACCACTCTCCTTTAGGCCATTGGAGCTTTTGCATATGGATCTTTTTGGACCCTCTCGATCACTAAGCCTTAATGGTAAAAGATTTAGATTTGTGATTGTGGATGACTTTACCCGTTTTACATGGATTTTCTTTCTTGCCCATAAAAATGATGCATTCCATAAATTCAAGCTATTTTTCAATAAAATAAAGCAAGAGGGTAAGCATAAAATATGCATAATCCAATCTGATCATGGTGGGGAGTTTGAGAATTTTATGTTTTTAACATGGTCGCCAATTATTTGTTTCTTTATTTTAACATTTTCCTTGCTATGTGTACAGAAGAATTGGCATCTCTTCAGACTAACGCTATTTCATTTTTCCCTATTTTTTATGATTTTTTTTATTTTCGTACAATGGAATTGGCATCCTTCTACTGTGTCATTCATTCTTTGAATTGGCACCCTTCTACGAAGGCACTCATTAATTGGCATCTGACACTTGGGACGCTAATTCTGTCTTCTTCAACAAATTGGTGTCCAGATCCCCGGATGCTAATTCCTGTAAATTTAGAAAATATAAATAACTACTGCCCTTAATCTTAAAATGCATTGTGATAGTTATGTAATTTCTGAAATATATCTCACATGGCCATTTTTGACTCAAAATGATGAATAAATGCATGCAGACTCAAATTAATTGTGAGAATGAGATTTGACCATATTAATGCACAACTATGCTCATTAAATGCTTGAAAGTGATGTATGCGATGCAAAATAGAATATGAAATATGGCACTCATCACACCCCCAACTTACTCATTACTAGTCCCTTAGCAATGCAAAGTAAATTAAGATTTAGGACCAACAAGAGTTTACAAAGTTCATACATTCATATCTAGCTCTCCTTTCACAGAATCAACTAAAGATTAAGAGTCAAAAAATATTAATGCTTTGCAGCTGCGAACTGGGCAGTTTATATAGAAGTTACAGGAAACCCAGAAAGTTCTCCCACAATTTTAGGAGATAGAGTCCACCAAAATTCAAGTTCTATGGATTAAACTCAAGATAATTCTAAGGACAACAAGTAGGAACAAGTGGGACTCGATTTTGAGAAGGATTTTAGAAGTTATGGCTCTTGGAAGGAGGCCACGTCGGATAGAAAATAGGAATTTGACTTGAACCAGGATGCATAAATCTAGAACTTTTGACCAAGATTCTGAGAGATATAGCCAATGAAAATTTGAGTTCTATGGATCAAACTCTAGATAATACAAAGGGCAAGAGATAGAAACAAAGGGGGGTCAATTCGGAGTAGAATTCAAGAAGTTATGGCCACGACAAGGTAGGCCCATCGAGCAGAATCAGGCAGAGTCCAGCACAGGCTAGACTCTTGGCAGTTTTCTTAGCGGTTGGTCATACGACCGCTAAGGAATTAATGGTCGGACGATTGATTATTTTCAATAATAAATGGTCATTTGCACGACCATTTGTAGTCTACTTGCGTGACTTTGGAAATCAAATCATATCTCCCAAACGGTGCAGAACTAGCGAAAGTGGTAGAAGAAAAAATTGTAGATAATTGAAACATGGACAACTATCATTGAAGAGAGAAAGATGAAAAGATGATTATAAGAGGGAGAAAATGAGGCTAGAATAGGGAGAAACACTGGGTCTACAGGTAAATAGCATAGCTTGCCAGAAAAATATGAATAACTCCCAATCAGTGTAGAACTAGCTAATGGTGTAGAAGAAGAAGTTGTAGATCTTGAAAAAGTGAACAAGTTTGGTGAATGGCACATTTTGAATAGAGGAAAGGAAGGAGATGAAAAAGGGTCATGTTCAGGATTGTGCAATGAAAAAGAGCCGAGTGCTTGATGGAAGCCAACCTAAATGGGCCAAAAGTCAACTTGGATGCCGGAAGTTGATAAGATAAGCTCCAGGGCTCTACAAAATCATGATCTCCAATGCTCAAAGGCTAGATAATAATGAAATGGGCTCGAAATCCATCCAAGGAAGGCTCCAAAATAATGGATAATTCGAGACATAAGAAGCAGAGATTACCTCCAGGTTACAATTGTTATGCCAAAAAACCAAGATCTTAGAATCCAAACAATTATTTCTGGTGTGCCTCTCCAACTTGAGATATCTACTCAAGTGAGAAGCATTCTTGAAAGCCAACATAGGTTCACTAATAGCTAGCAAATTCACCTTATTATGCTGTACTAGATGCTTTAAACTCCTACGGGAGCCAGAGTTCCCCACCCCTCTGATGTTCCAAATCAAAATAGGATTAATCATTGAATGTCCTACTTAGTGACATCCGTCGATCTAGCACGAGATCTAGTAAAGACTCCCCCTTCATATTTCCTTTGCAAGGTGTCGACACCTCTGCCTAGCACATTAGATTGCATGAGCTCATTATCCTGATAGGCCCTCTCCGCCACACACTTATAAGCCAAAAGAACCTCCTGCGACTGCGTGTTGCTACTACTCCGAGGAGCCTAAGACATTGAAGTTTCCACAATCACAGAGTTTGTACCAGGCTGGCAAAGCCCATTATCCATGCTAATCGTTGAAGTGTCAGGATTAGACAGAGGGACATCTCCCATACCTGTTGAATTAGAAGGGAGGGCAATGCTATCCTGTCGGATACCCAAGAAGGAGGCCACCTCCTGCACCACCACACACTGACGCTCACTATCAACAACAGAGGTCAGCTTTTGGAATGAAGGGATCTCCACACCAGCAGGTAGCTGGGAGCAAGAGGCAATATCATGCCCTTCAGCAGGCTCAGGGACTCGGCCACAGCTTTGAACTGACATAGAGGCCAGCTGATTCCCCACAAACCCAGTCGAATGGTCCACTACAGAGGAGGCCAAAACTCCCTCTGAATCATTATGCGTGCCAAAGTCTTGTTCTAGCATGGAATCATCCGCCACTTGCTACAAAACCTCAAACCTATTCCCATGTGTAATGGGGGCATCTCTCGCCCTTCACATTTTTTTCATAGCTCTGATTGCTCTTTGACATGATTCCATTGTGTCCGTCATATTTTTCTGAGTCGAGTCATTTAATTTTCATATTTTATTTGAGTCATAAACTATGTAATTTTTCTTTTATTTGAGTCCAGTACCTAGGTAGCGCGAGATGCAAAGGATGGTACAAGCATTGACCCAAGCTCTGCAGTAGGTAGCTCAAGGAGGAGCTAACCATGGAGCGGGTGACTTACATCGGAACTTCAAAAGTATGAACCCTCCCAAGTTCGCAGGGTCCATGGACCCAGAGGAAGCGGAACACTGGGTAAACGAGATCGAGAGGATCTTCCGCATTATGCAATGTGCGGATGAGGAAAAGGTCCTATTGGTCACTTTCCAGCTAGAAAAGGATGCTCTTACTTGGTGGGAGTCTGTCGAAGCAACTCTACAACACAACCAGGTGTTGTGGGAAGAGTTTGTTGAACACTTCAATAATAAATGCTTCTCCGACAGGGTTCAAAAAAAGAAAGCCGACGTATTTTCTTCTTTGAAACAAAGGAGCTTGACGGTGGCCGAGTCTGAGGCTCAATTCTCGAGGGTATCCCAATATGCACTACACCTTGTGGGTACCGAGAAAATGAAGATGAGAAGATTTCTAAATGGGTTAAAGCCCCAATATATTACTCAACTAGCCCCGATAGATGTCCAAGTATATGTTGACATGGTGAAAAAAGCCCAACTCCTAGAAGATGCAACAGAGATGTCTAATCGCATCCAAGGAAGAGAAGCCAAGAGGGAGCAAGTCACTAGCTCCGGTAACTTCAAGCCCTCTTTCAAGAAGAAGAGGCCCAATCCTGATGGCGTAACTTCTAAAAGAAGGGGCGTAATTTCCAAAAGGACAAGAAGCCCAAATGGAATGATAAGTAAATTGTCCCTGTTGCTGCTTCATCAAAAGAACTATGCAAGCATAGCGAAAAGCCCAGATATAAGGCAGAAGAGTGCTAGAGAAGACTTGGTGCATGTCTTCACTGTGGGAGTCGGGATCATAGAATCGTAAATTATCCACTCCTCAATGAGCAAGTTTTGTCGAAAAAATTTCCAATTGTTGTCAAAAAGCAAGAAAGACTTCAAGCTCTTAGAGATGCAAAACCTATCGAAGAAGGAGGCATTGTGGAAGGTACTCTTTTTGTTTACTCAAAGTCTACCTCCTTTTTATTTGACACTGGAGCTACGCATTCATTCATATCTAAGAGCTTTGTTCGGTCAAACAGGGGCCGCACCAGGGGATATACGGCCATCCACAGACCGTCCTTCTCCTGGTTCAAACGGGGTATATGTGGTCAACCTATGGCCGCACAAAGAAAAGACAGCTAACTCTCAGCCGCACATGGGGGATGGGCGGTCTAGCACAGCCATCCATCCGCCAACGATAAAAACACGTGCGGTTGGACCCTGGCCGCACAAGGGAAGGGCGCCTAGGACCTCACCGCACAAGGCATGTGCGGTCCAACTCTAGCCACACCACTGCCAATGGCACCAGATGACGTGCGGCCTGCCCCTGGCCGTACGAAGGGTCATGCGGCCAGACCCTGGCCGCACACCCCAGTGTACTGTGCAGCGGTCACAAGCAACGGCCAAAACTCATGGGATGGACGGTTGCCATGGGGCCGCACATAGGATGTGCGGTCTCACGACTGGCCGCACATACCCAGTGCACGCCAAGCCATTGGGCGGTTAGACCATGGCCGCACAAGGGGGTGCATACTATGCGCCGAGTAGAAGGGCGGTCGCGCCAGGGCCGCACAAGGGATAAACGGGCCATGGTTCGACCGTTTATCTCTCGCTGACGCGAAAATGGCGAACCGGCCGAAAAACTCCATTTCCAGCCCCATACAAGCCCCACGGAGGGGGAAGCACAAGTAAATCAACCCCCAAGCCCCCTAGCATGTTTCTACGCCCTTGAAATGCGAAATTGGGGTGTAAAATGACGGATCGGGCGAACTCTCCCTTTGACATAGACGACCCTTCCCGGCGCGAAAACAACCCCTCTCGGCCTCGCCTCGGGGTAAAACTCGCGGGGAAGGAATGCAAGAGGCTAAGGATCATCCCCCTACCTTTGGTTCGCGTCGAGGTGTGCCGGATCGTCCACACAGCACGAAGAATGCCGTTAAGATCTCCTTCCCATCACGCTTCCCACGCTCTCTGCACGCCGCCGAGATCATCCCACCGTCACCCACGTCCTCGCGCTGTCACCCCGCGCCATCTGCAGTCGGAGGGAACCTCGTCGCAATCGAATGGGAGAGAGAGAGGGAGAGGGGCGGCCACGGTGGGGAGAGGAAGAAGAAGGAGAAAAAGGTAAGTTTTAGTGTAGGCATCGGAGAGACTTACGCTTCTGTCTAAAAGCGTCTTATCCTTGTGACATATTTTTACAGGCGTCGTTCGGAGATGACATGTCTTGATTTATTTGAATCTGTCTTCTGTTTCTGTGTTTTTCTTCGGTGTTTCTTCCCGTTCACTGGAACCTTCAGAATCCGCATCACAGAGTCGTAAGTGATTCCTGTTTTGATTTTCGACGTAACACTCTATTTCTTGAAGATTGATAGACCCTCCATTGGGAATCTCTCTCACCGGATTAGAAAGTCTTTCAACAATATCTCCATAAGTCTTCGACGTCAAAAGATTTCTCTTCAATCACTAGGCAAGTTGTACCCCAAAACCCTGAACACCATCTAAGTCATGTACTCGTGACTAACTTAATCGCCCTAGCAGACATCGAACTAGCTTTGATGTTCTGTAATCTTTTACAGTCGCATCATCAGAACCTGACGCGTTTGTGTAAGCACGTCGGGGAGGCGAGACGCGTCTGTTATTGCTCTTCTACAACTGTGTCATTTGAACTTGACGCGTTTGTGTGAGCTCATCGGGGCGACGTGACGTGTCTGTTATTGCCCTAAAGTAAATTCCTAAAAAAATCCTCCTGAACATGACATGCTCTTGTGACGCGTCTGCTATCGCGTCTGGGCGGCATGATGCTTCTTTTTACATTCTTGCCAAGTGTTCTTAGCTGCGACACCTCTATAGGACGCGTCTGTTTAAAGGCGTCAACTTGATGTGACGCGTCTATTCTGACCCAATTTCTCTCATGGTCCATGGACAATTCTTAATCATATTACTAATCTCTCGATATTTGCTGTTATGATTTACTCCAAATTAGTGAATCTGGAGTTTTTCTTAATTTCTCTCGTAACTCTTAATTTCCTTGAATTACTGGAATGTCTTTGGAACTCATGTTGGCCATATGTTAAAGTGGATGTCTGGATATTTTACATAGGGTCCTCGGATCCATAATCTGAATGCCAACGTTAATAGGATCCGATCTGATCCTGAGAAGAGCACCCGAAAATATTTGTGTCCATAAGAACTATTATTGATCACGGTGTGATATTGTACTACTTCGGAAACATTCGCTTCCCTCTTATAAATAAAAGGTCCTGTTACTCTACTAGGGCATTCTCAGTTTGCTAGGTGATTGAGAGAGATTTCATGAAATGTCATCGGAGCAGTCAGGCACTTCCTCTGACGATGGGTCTCTACAGATTCCTCACCAGCATCTGCGTCTTTGGAGGGAGCCTTTGTCGGCGCCTTGGTGGCCATGGCCGGCGCCGGGGGAGAATGGTGGAGACATGCCCGAGCAATACAAGCTTGGGCACTTGGACGACTGGGAGAGACCTTGGAGAAGGTCAACCGCCTATATGCCGGTCGGAGAATCCTATACATCGAGCCGGAGAAATTTCGTCCCAAGGAGGACGAAAACTCCCTTTGTAATCCTCCCCTTTTGTATTTGAATAATATTATTTTTGCGATGTGTCGCGATTTTCCCATCATCTTCTTTGATCTACAGGTGCATGATGAGATGCTCCCCCTCGTTGGAGGGAACCTCCCTCTTTTTGTGGGCAGAGGTGATAGCAGGCGCGGAAGCCTTCTTCCTTTTGCCAGCTTGCAGGCTCGGGCTGCAGGCTGGACCGTGTCAGCCTCATCGCTCTTCCGCCAACCGTTGACGATGGCCTGTGGGATAACCGGCCTCCTCTTACTAGTTTGTAGACATGGTCAGTTGGCTAGCCGGTGCTGGCTTCGTTACTCGACTGTCTGCTGTCAACCGGGGGGGGGGGAACGGGTCATCCGGTCTTCTTTTCTGGTGCAAACCTCCTCGCCAGCGGCATCCCTAGTTGGTCCACTTCCGCAGAACAGATGGGATGCGAGGTGGCTGCCCATGGAGTTATCATGGTTACTGGCAGATAACCTGACGATGATGGTGCCAAAAGGATGAGGCGGCTGGAGTTGCGCGTTACCGCGGTTGGGCAGAGCTTGTTTTTCATACGCTTGTATGTTGGTCGCATGAGAGTGACTTGCCAGTCTTTCACAGCTTGTATTTTGACTAAGGAAATATAATTCTCTAGTTTGAGTTCATGTCAACATGTACCTTTTGATGGGTGACCTCTGCTTGGTGTCTTTAGCTTGTGTGTGTGCACTCGTCTTTTTGAATCCCAGAACGTGTTGCAGGTTTGAGGGATAAAAGCTAGAGGTTCTTCTAGTGCGTCGACGCAGCAGTGACCTTGTGTCGACGCACGTTCATGTGTTCTTGCGACTGCTGGCGGGCTGGCCTTGATGATGTTAACACAATGAGGGCATTGCAGATGATAGATGTTCTTCAGTTGAGCGGTCATTGAAGATGTTGACGTAGTGAAGCCACTGCGTTGACGCTGTCTTCAGCTACAGGCCGTTTATCACGGTTGTGAGCTATTTGTTAGCCTTAATAGTCATTTTCACCTTTAACACCCATTTTTCTACCTTAATCATCTATTTTTCACCCTTATTCATCAATATCCGTCGCCACTGTGAGAGCTATTTAGCATGATTGCGCTGACGCACAGGAGCATTACGTCGATGCAACTATGTTGGATTTGCTGCCTTCAGCTCTGTAAGACATTTTTCAGCATTGAGGCTTATTTATCTCCCTTACACATCTATTTATCACCATTATCTTCATCAGCCGTCGTTATTGCCACATTTTACACTCTTCTACAGCGATTGTCATCACAAGGAGTATATTGTTGCTCGTTACTACTGACTGTGTCAACGTACAAAGAAACTACGTCAACGCATCAAAGAATGAATATGAAGGCTTCATTGCCACAAGCCATTTTTCACCCATGAGGACCTATTTGTCAGCCTTAGGAGTTATTTTTCACCCTTGGTCTGGCCTTTGTCAGCGGTAACTAGCAGCTTCATTTGCTTGGCTGCGTTGACTCCATGAGCTGATGGAGTCGAGTTGGCCTAGTTGCGTCGGCGCTATGCTTCACTGTGTTGACTCCATGACTGTCATCATCCTCTTTCTGATTGGCCACCTGTCATCATATGATGCATGGATATTCATATATGTTATATCATCAAAAAAAACATCTGAATGTCATAATTTGACATCATCAAAATGCAAAGACATAGCATTTAAATGCAGGGACACAACAATGTTGTGAGGTGAAGGTTGCACCTTGTGATGTGATTATTGGTGCATGTGTGACTGGGTGTCATAGTGGTGTGGACGTGTAAAATTACACGTCCGCGTGCCCCGACCAATTCAGCGCGTCGACGCCGAGGCACATTGAATGGCTTACCTTACTGTGGAGCACATTGAATCTAATTTGTTAATATCATGCAAATTGCACTATGGGTGTTTTCCACTTGATGGCTTCTTTCCCTCATTCTCTCAATACAATTTTCTTCTTTTGCAGCTGGACGATACAAGTACAATTGACATTAGTTAGTACTCACACCAGGAGCACTCATCTGGACGAAGGTTGTATTTGTCCAAAATTACTGATTCAGTTATAATCTTTCTGCTTCCAGTTACAATTTTGTCATCTGTCGAGCATAAGGCTTCTGATCTCCATCTGCATCATGCACTATCCGAATTTTTATATGAACGCCTGTGGACGGGGACTCTGAAATTGCAACGAAGGCAAGATTGTGCTTCAACTTTGATGAAAGCAGGACAAATAATGTGAGTTCATTTCAAGGGGAAAGGAACAGGAATGGGGAGCGGATTTGATGACCAAGCTTGGTCATCCATCTGCATGACCAACGGTGCAGATGAAATCACATCGCACAATTTTCATTCCAAGACCGCGCGGGCCCTTGTGCCCTGCAACGTTGCAATAGTTGGGATGGGATTAGTGCTGATGTGGTGCCATCCACACTGTTGCTCCTGGACATGGTGACCAACTTTGGTTACCCAATCCGCACCCCACTGGAATGTGGTCTAGAAGGATGGGGCCATGACCAATGAGTAAGTTGGCATTTCCTCTTGCCCGTCAAAAGGAGCGGTCAGAGTTTGCTGTCTCTTCAGCCATCATGATTTTGCTAACAAAGAGGCAAGTTCTCGTATAGTGGTCAATTATCGGAGTCCTTGAATTCTTGCATGTCGAAACGGGGGTGGACACTTGCTATTGGGTCGAAGGCAACTGGAGGTGTGAATTGTTGAAATCTGTGTTTAAATTTTTAAAGATTTGAATATCTCTCTTTAGTCCTATATTAAAAAATGGGAAAAGTTTTCATTTACTTTTAGTTAGGATCCGTGTCTTTGTTATGTATTCTTTGAGGAGACTATGGAGGTTGGCCCATTTGAGCCAGTGGGCTTTGGGGCTCGCATCCTCTTGCTCACATATGCACGAATTGCCTGTGTGGCGAATCCCTAAATGTTGGGTTGGACATATCTCCGGAGAAAGCCTCACTTTTGTAGAGGGTAACCTTAGGTTAGCCCAAACTTTATCCTCAAATTAATCTTTTTTTACTTTGATAGGCGGATTAGGTTGTTTCGAGATATATAAAGATTAACTTTAGGTTTAAAAACCCAGTTAGAAAGTTTTGTCAAGGTTAACCCGAGAATTCAATGCCCCTTCACTCTCGCAACCCCCTCTCTCTCTCCTCTGATTTCTTCTTCACACAGTCGGCCCACCACTACTGCTGCCGACGACGATGATGTTGTTGTCCACTAACACCAAACCCTACAGTGAATGGTTACGCCCGCCGATCTGCTTGCGCTGATGACAACTGAAGTCAAGATGGAGAACGCCAAGTTGATCCTTGGCATCGTGGAGGAGGCCACCAAGGTGGCAGTGGTTGTCTCTGAGGACGAGAGGAAGAAGAAGCTGAGGGAGGACCGAGAGGATCCGAAGGCGGCTGTTGAGGAGGGGGAGGGGAAGGGGAAGGAGGAGGGGAAGGAGGAGGTGGCAGCGGTGCAGAAGAGCTCCTCCTATCGGGAGGAGAGTAACTTCCTGTCTGATCTCAAGGAGCACGAGCGGAAGTCGCTTGTGGATCTGATGGCGATGGTGGAGGAGGCCATTCTTGAGAACAAGCTCTTCCCGACGGAGGAGGGGAAGAGGGCAGAGAAGGAGAAGAACGATGGCAAGGAGGAGGTGAAGTCAAGGGAGCTAAGCAACTACCGTCGGCGAGTTGGGATCCCCCCAGCCAACCCCCTGTCGCCACTCAAACGTCGCCACTGCTGGCGACACCTCTCTCTCTCTCTCTCTCCCTCTCTCACTCAGGAGAGATGACAATGTAGCATGAACAGTGTTCCGAGAAAACATTGTTCATATCCTAAAACATTGTTCATTTGAGCAATAATCGATGGTAAATTGTGTGATTTTTTAAAGAAGTACAAGGTTTACTAGAGTGGATTAACATCCATCTACCACCACAAGCACATCCACAATCGGAGAGCAACTTGATCGTCGCCGTCACACCGAACGCACCCGTTTCCCAAGGTGACTCGGTTCAAATGTTTTCTTGATTATCTTGATCAGAGTTTTATTTGTTGCCTCTGCTTGCCCATTACCTTGTGGATAATAAAGAGATGAACGATGCAATGCAATGTTATACCTATTATAGAGGTGCTAAAGTTCTTGGGAGATAAATTGTGGCCTATTGTCAGTGATGATGAAGCTTGGAATGCCAAATCTTGTAATGATGTTCTTCATAATGAATTTGCAGACAGTTGACACTTTAATTTTCATGTAAGCTACCGCTTTCGCCCATTTGGTGAAGTACTCTGTGGCCGTAAGTATGAAGGATTTGTATTTCGTGAGGAGGTTCCGGTCACCAAGAGGTCCAATGATATCGAAAGCCCATATGGCGAAAGGCCATGGGGAGGACATAGGATGGAGTGAAGAAGCAGGAGAATGAATCTTGTCGGTGTGTAGTTGGCACTTGACACACCTTTGAATATAGATGGAACAATCTTCTTGTAGAGTGGGCCAATAGAAAACTAGCCTAAGGATTTTCTTAGCTAACATCTGGCTGTTGACATGGCCACCACAAACTCCTGAACGTGCCTCTTCCACAACCTTCCAAGCTTCGTCGTCACCAAGACACTTGAGAAGAACACCAGCGAGACCTCTTCTATAGAGCACGCCTCCAACCAGAGTGTATCTTTGGGTGACTCTCCTAATAGCTTTCTTTTCTTCTGCCATGGCCTCTTTTGGATAAGACTAATCTTGACAATATTTGACAATCTTATAATACCATGGCTTTTCCTCATCGTCCAATTCTTCCCCTACATCTAATAGCATGACCTCCTTATTCTGAATGATCTCTGCTTCCTTAACCTTTTTAAGCAACTCCTCCTTAACCCTAAGGAAAGCAGGATCCTTAATGGCTGGAATAAGGTGCCTATGAATGATAACAAAATAGAAATTCCTCTTGAGAGAGAAAGCCAAGAAAGAAGCTAGGGAAGTAAGAGCGTCAGCTAAGATGTTTTAGTTGCGAGGAATGTGGACAAAGATCAGCCTAGAGAAGAGCTTAGCATAAGTTGATGTGAGTTCCTGATAGGGTTTAAGCTTGGGATCGAGTGTGCACCATTTGGTGAGCACTTTTCTTCATGTTGAGTAACTCTTCATTCTCTTCCCTAAGAGACACAATCAACTCTTCTTGCCATTTTAGCTCAGATTGAAGACTAGTGTTCAAATTTTTTATAGATACACACTTATCACATGAATGACTAGTCCTTTTCATTTTTATTTTTAGTTGTTCATTTTCAGATTGCAATGAACTTTTTTCAGATGACATTCTCTATTTTAGTTTCCTATTTTCAGATTTGACATTCTTATATTTATCTAGCAATCCATCGTATAGTTTCATCAAATCGTTAAATGTAAGTTCATCGGATTCAGAACTTACCTGTGACGAAGACTCATCCAGCTGATCACTGCTGTGATCTTTGGCCATTAAGCACTTGTTCCCTTCTTGATTGTGAATTGCAGCCAGCTTGTCCAGCATTTCCTTAGCACTCCTACACGTAGAAGCACTAGGGAACTCATCAATATCTATCGCCATTTTTATCAGCTTCAGGGCTTTCATGTTATCAACATTCTTCAATCTATGTATGACATTCCATTTGGATTCATCCTTTGGAATATCATATGGACCGTAAGCAATTAAGACCCATAGATTAGAATCTATGGGGATCACAAAATCGCTCAACCTTCTGAGCCAATTGTAAAAACTTGATCCATCAAACTTCGAAGGGTTAGCCATTGAAAATAGTTTAAAACAGTGAGCAAAAACAAAGAATGCACCAAACAGCAGGATCAGATCTATAGATCGTTGGATCTGATGAAACAGACACCTGCTCTGATACCAATTGATGGGATAGAAACCTGCTCTGATAAGCAATTGTCGAGTGAGATTGGTGCTAACAGGTATGTGCACGACAAGATCCAGAGGGGGGGTTGAATGGATCCCCGTTAAAAAAACTATTGTAAAATTAAAAATTAAACTACACTCATTGATCTAAGAAGATAGCAGCGCTTCCTAACAGAGAGATCTCTTCACTTGAACTCAATCTCAAACACTCAGTGTGCAAATGGATTCCAGCAAGTGTCACTTGAATGAAGAGAGTAGCCAACAACCAAGTACGAGGTGGAGGTTCAATCTAGGATCTCCACACGCAAGAGGTGACATTCTAGATAGGCCTAACCTATCTTTCTTGTCACATCTTTTTATATACTTAGTGGTTGAAGGCATACACAACTCATACGAATGAAAATGAAATTAGAATCATATGCTAGCTGAGATCGGTCCTAAGCATACATCTAAACAAAGATGTAAACAAATAAGCAATCACACAAGAGACATGGATTTTAAGGTGGTTCGGTCTCAACCTTGAGACTTACGTCCACCTCTCACTCAAACTAGAGTGAGGCTTCCGTTGACACACAACTTATGTCCGCTGATCCATAGCTTAGGGGATGAATCCCTACAATCGCTGATCCACAGCTTTGGGGAATAAATCCCAGACTGTCGAGCCTCACAGCTTGCTATCCACTGAGCCTCATAGCTTGCTGTCCGCTGAGCCTCACGGCTTGCTATCCGCTGAGCACCATAGCTTGCTATCTGAGGAATCAATCCCCACCGCTGAGCACCACAACTTGCTCTGCTGCCGAACAACTTGAAGAAAAGTTAAATGAAAAATAAGAAAGACTAAGAATAGTAAACAGATAAAACTCAAAGTACAATGTAGCTTAGATGAGCAATCGATTCTAGATCTGATCTCGAAATCGAAAACAACTGCAATTGATTCTCCTCTGAATTCTACTCCTCTCACCGATACTCTGTTTTGCCTCTTCCTCTCTTTTTTGCAATGAACTCCTTTTCTCTCGTAGCACTCTAGCCTCTCTTCTCTCCAGCTCTTCTATTCTTGCACTCTCACCTTCAAACTCTCTCTAATTGCTCTCCTGTTCCATCTCTGCAGTCTCTATCTTCTTCTTCTCTTTTCCTCTATCTTCTTCGAATGAGAGCGCTGCCTTTTATATACCTACAAACTGATCCTTGTGGTCCTCGCACAATTTTAGTTCGGCCCGTGGAGGGAGTGTTCCTGCTAATAGCCTTTCAGGAAAAGTAACTCAAAGAGATCCACATGTCAGATCTGAAGAAGTAGCAAATCCACGTGGCCAATCACTCTGGTGGACATTCTGCCTTGGATCACGTGCCTATTAACTCAACTCTTGAACCACGTGACCACTTCCGACTCTGATGCTTTCTGCTCTTCAAAGGTTTGATCGAGTTACATGAGAAGTTTGATGCTTTTCATATTGAAGCTCTTGTTAGCAAGATATAAAACATTTCGTCAAACACTTTATCATCACGAATGCTTAAACGAAAGTAGACTTAGGCAATTTCATAAGAGTTATACACTCAGATCAAAAGAATGTATGATGATATATATGCTTCGATGCATACACTCAGTGCACTGACCTGTGTGGGTATATCTCTGCATGAATGCAGTAGATTTACTTCAATTACACTGGCCTATGTAAAACACAGGTAGACCTTGTATGCAAAGAAATGATGGATGAAGACAAGATTATATGTGGGTGCACCGACCTGTGTGAGACACAGGTTGACCTATCGAGCTAAACCAAGTGAGGTTGCACAGACCAGTTTAGGCGATGGCTATTATTGATAGAGCTTAAGCATCGACCTGATGTCTTAAGTAAACATGAAAGCTTAGACCTGAGTCTAATGAGTAACAAATGTGCACCGACTTGTTATGACCTAGACTATACATGTGCATCGACCTTATAGAACATGTTGCTACATGTGCATTGACCTTGTAGAATGAATGCATGTATATGCATCGACCTTACTGAACACAAAGTCCAATGTGCATCGACCTTGCTGGACACAAAGTCCAATGTGCATCGACCTTGCTGAGCACAAGGTCCTCTAGTGCACCAACCTTGCTGACCACAAGGTTCACTAGTCCATCGACTTGATATAATGCATGCGAGTATGTGCATCGACCTGACAGGCTACAAGTATGAATGTGCATCGACCTGATGCTCAGCTGCATCAACCTGACAAGCTACATGTGCGTATGTGCATCAACCTGTCATGCTACAAGCTCACATGTGCATCGACCTGATGTTCAAAGTAATGCTTAGATGCATCGACCTGACCGGCTTCAAACTAGAATGTGCATCGACCTTATATGCTTCAACCAGGAATATGCATCGACTTTATTTGCTTTAACCGTGAATGTGCATCGACCTTATCTACTTCAACTGTGAATGTGCATTGACCTTATCTGACTAAGTGCCTATATGTGCATCAACCTTGATTTATGACACTTAGAAGATAAATGACATTCATTTCAGGTCACAAGATTCAGAGACACAATATTACAGCTGTTAAAGATAAATGTTCTGTAGGAGCTTTAGGAAAAGTAGTTCAAATTTCAGGTTTTAAAGCTGAATGTGAAACTGAGTATATCGTAAAACTTGAAATTCGTAATCAGCAAGGTTATGCAAACTATGGTTTTAATGGTATCTACAAAACTTTCAGTTATACTACTGGATGTTGTGCTGATGATTGTGAATCAGGAGATTGCAGTGCAGGTAGCTGTACAGAACTTGCTGTAGGTCTTGCAACTCAAATTAATTCAGATCCTGATAAACTGTTAGTAGCTCAGCTTACAGATGTTTCTGGTAGTATTGAAATTACTACTGCTCCCACTGCTGATGCTTCTGCAACAGTAACAATTGGAGACAATGATCCTATTACTGTAGCATTACTTAATGCTGATACAGAAGCTGGGGCTGCAACTAAAATTGCTGCTGCAATTAATGCTGCAAACATTGGCTACACTGCTGTAGCTACAGATGCTACAGTAATTATACATGGTGTTGCAGCTACTCTGGAATATGATCCAACCACTACGGGAACTGTAGCTACAGTAGAAGACATTCAAATCAATGTTGTTGATTTTGCTGATGTTGCTACTTGGGCTGCTGCAAATCCTACTTTGTGTCTGGCTATTCAGATTACAACTATTCCTACTAAAGTTAACAGTTTCTGTAGTATAAACCTGAAATATTTTGAACCTCGTGGAACAGATGTTATCGTCTCTCTGATTGAAGGTTTTAAATGTAATGGTACAATTACTATACTTAGAGAAATGACTTATGCTGAAGGAGATGGTTATGATCTTCGTGAGTTAGAATATGAAGCAGGTGGATGGGATGGTAATCCTGGTATCTTTAGATTATCAAATACAGGTGTAGGCAAACAAGTTAGTCACTTGGTACAAGATGGTGTAAAATATTCTCAAATTGACCTCACTTATGACATTGATGTTGTAGGAGGTTGGGAAGAATATAAAGATAACCTGAGAACTACCATTGCAATTCCTTGTGCTGATGCTACAACCTTTGCAGGTATAAAAACTGTACTCACTCCTTTGTTAGCTCTGTCTAAAGCCCATATACGAAGTAGCTTCTTACGTTCGACTAATGCATGGGGTTTTAGGGTTTTGAAATCAACAAGGAAAGGTGGCTGTAGTTGAGGTAGGGATCAAATTGATTTGGTACCATGAAACCTAGTAGGATTATTACGTGGAAGCTTAAGTTCCATTAGTATTCCACTCACTTGTTAGGTCTCTCTCCCTATAAATTAAACCCATGATCGAAGCAGAAGCATCTTTACTGCTACTGTTTGTACCGGTCTGCTTCCTCGTCATCCTGCTTCCTCTTGTTGCTGTGTGAGAAGAAGACTCTACTTCCTCTTCTTCTTGTCGCTACTGCATCTTCTACTTCCTGCTGCTGTCGTAGTTGTTGCTACTACTAGAGAAGCTCGTGGCCTGCGTCTTCCTCTTCTTCTCCTGGTTGATCGAGCATGGACTGCATCCTCCGCTCGTTCTCTTCTTCTTTTGGTCATCTGCTACTGCAGTTGCTGCCATAGCTGCTTACTCTTCTTCCCTGTCTCTCTCTGCTACCCTCTGTTAGTCTTCATCGTCAACCGAATAAGGTAGGTTTTCTCAAGAACTAAAGCACAAGATTATAGTAATAAGTGTTGCATGCATAACGGTCATGATATCCTATTCAAATATCACTCCATGATCCATGTTATTAACTTTTTACGTCGAAGATGTAGTTTTCTGTTTGCATGAAAATAGTGACCAGAGTAGTGGCCGCTGATTAATGAGTGCCCACATGGAAAGGAGCCAATTCCTGAATTGGAGACCGTCACCTGGCCGCTGACTAATTGATGACCAAGTCCTTGTCGCTGTTTCTTTCAGAGCATTAAATTAACCCATCTTTAGTAATTAATAACTATGGAACCTGGCTCTGTTAATTCTGCATGAGTACATTTTCATGATCTCCATATTTTTCTCTACATTACCATGTGATCAGTTTTCCATAAATCATCATAAACGTCAATATGCTAGTGTTCATGCTATTTCAATAGAAATCAACAGTGATTTGTGTGTAAAAATGTACCTGCTTGATGCTTCCTAACCTGTACCCTAAAAAGATTTGGCGTCTGCGTAAACAAATGTTCATTCTTCATCAAAATAAAGTTTTAGAATATCATTAAGCCTTAAGAGACATAATATAACTTCCAATACATTTAATTCTAGCAAGAGCAATAAATTTAAAACCTAGGAATCTAAGATAAACTTGGCCCCTCATTTCACTCTTACCCATCCCCATTTGTTTGGGGTTCATCATCGGAACTACCTGAAACATTAACTGAAAATACAGGGTGAGTGAAACACTAAGTAGGATTTATATCTCTATACAAGGCAACTTTAAGTATTTAACATTTTAGATAAAGTTACTATGCTATGCCGAGAAATGTAACTAATCAAAACATGGAACATGAGTAAGAGAGAGAGTAAAGGAAAATAAGTAATTAGAATCATAAGTAGACAAAGTATCAAGAGTAATTTTCAAGTAGTGAACGATCATGTAACAAGTATTATCATGGAATTGGTCATTTCATGCAAACCTGTACAAGTCAAGTATTTCACGTAATTTCAAGTACTTTCAAGTATTCAAGAAAGTCAAGTATTTCACGAATTGTGGAATGTCATAAATGAATCTTGCACGCATATTTTAGTGCAATGTCACACCAGGTCAATAATAGCTCCCATGGGCACAAGTACTCTCGGGCACTCCCTCTAGGACCAGATCGGGCCCCATTAACGTCAGGCATTGTGGTTATGGATCATAGATCCCAAGTATATTTAGACATCCACATACTATGTATGGCCAAAGAATTTCAAGGTAAAGCTCATGAAATAAAGTATAGATCGAGCAAAAATTATCATTCAAGGAACAAGTAGTACAAGATTACAATTAGTTGTAAGAGAAGTTCAAGGATGATTTAAGACATCATGCTTAACGACATTAAGTCAATAAGAAGGCATCATGTTTAACGACATTAAGTCGATAAGAAGGCATCATGTTTAACGAAATTAAGTTGATAAAGGAATTGGATTGCCAGACAAGGCACAATCATCCCGTGCGGAAAATCTCGTAAAATAGGTTTAGATCATGTTTTTCACAGTCAAATGTTTAGCTAGAAAATTGAAGAATCACGGCTAGGTAAGAGGTGGGACAGTGGGAGGCTCTCCTCGTATTCACGAGGTCCTAAATGACGTGCGGATGATGGATGATTTCATGAGATCACAAGGGAACATAGATCTTAAGTCTATCTTTAAGAATCCATTTACTTTAATGATTTCATAGTTTTATAATTCATTCGGATGATATGGACCGTTGAAAACATGTTTTTAACCCATCAATGCAATAATAATCACACTAAGAAACCTAGGGTTTCCTAGAAAATCGAGATAGAACGTGGTCCTCATGAGTGCCGTGATCAAGAATGCAGTATAAGGACATACTGCGATCCAATCACAGTCACGTCCAAGGTGAGTGACACGTTTATACAGACACATCCAGGAGACAAGACGCATTCACTTTAAAGCTTTTTTTAAAATCACTTTTTGTTGTCATGGTCTATCATGGGACCGCGATCGTAAATGCAGTCCCTGTTAGTGCTGTGTTCATAAACAGAAATTGAACCTTCCGACGAGACAGACACATTACAATTCAAACTAAAAATACGTGTAATAGTGTAAACAAAAATTATGGAAAATTATACCAAATGAAAATAGACACGAAGATGAACATTTTGATAGAAGGAATTAAGGTTAGGCCTAAGAGAACATCTACCTCTTAGTCAATATGAGGGAAAGAATGCAACCCTCGTGCTCGCTCGCGGACTCCGGTTCCTATATCTTTCTCTCCCAGAAGTCACTCCTCTTCCGCCTCCTCGACCTTGCACAGTCTAGGGTTTGACCAGCCACCTCCAGAGTCCTATATATAGGGATTTGGCCTCCCACAACCCTAGTTTATCCGGGATAGAAATTCCCTCCGAAAACTTCACCCTTACCCACAATGGCGCCTCCAAGCACCCTTCTACACCCTAATCTCGCTAGAAATTTAAAGGAAAAACATTGGTTCAATGTGGGCTAGAGTTTGCCTGTGATCCAAGGCCCAATAGTCTAGGTTTAAGCCACCCCTTGAGAATTTGGGTTTTACGAATTAATATGATTTTTAGGGTTTATTGGCCCATTATTAACCCAATTAAGCCTTAAACCTTACCTAAAAGAACACTAATTTTGAGCCCAAATAGTCTCTCTTGATTTATTCTAATTTTATATTTATGCCAATCGATTTATTTTTCTCAATTTCTTAGTGAGCTTCTTAAGAAAAATTTTAGTTGATGCTAAAGATAAACAACTTAAGGTTCTGTGTTAGTTTTGGGTCAACCATATTTTTTTATTTGCATTTTTCTCTTTGTTTGAACTTTCAAGTTTAGCACATACCTTTTTACATGAGGAAACACACTTTTTATACGCTAGAGTCCCTAGTTACTTAGTATGGCTTACCATCCAACCACTTTTTGATTGAGCAGAGTCAACTGTTACGTCATGACATGCAAATCTCATCACTTCTTTGGTGAAGGATTGTAGTTTCTCAATACTCAGTCATCGCTCTGTCAATAGTCAACTTTTTATGGTGTATTCCCTTGACTTTTGGCGGTTCCTTTTGATGATTAAGGTCAATACACAGACTAAAAGTATTCGAATAAGGAGGTCACAAATACTTCTGACTTTTAGATTATTTGAGAGCGATGGAAGTTGGTCTTATAGGGATGATTTAGGACAATTCAATACACAAGACTCATATTTTTAGTTTACTTAAGCCCAAACTTTGAAAATTTATATGATTCAAACCATCAACATACTTTGGGTTGCCTATGAAGGCAGGAATGACACTTAGAAACAAGGGATTCAACTGATACCCAAGACTCCCCCTGAATTTATGCATATGTGATGGGTTTAACATTGTACTCTGAGAGATAAACTGGTTTGTTTTTAGTTGGAGTGATTAGAGTGTAAAGAAGATTCTGTGTGATAAGACTGAGTGGACTGGAGAGGTGAATAAAAATGTTGTTTGAATGCTGTTTAAGTTGACTTGTGAGAGGATTAAGTTGACTTGGATGCATTTACAGAGCCTTAGATCTTACAGTGTGTACAGTAACTCGACTTGAGTAAGAGTCAACTCGACTTGGCCTGATTTCCAGAAGCATGTTTTTAGAGTTTGTCTTAGACAACTCGAGTTAGAGCACTGTCAACTTGACTTAAAGAGTTATCCGGAGCAGTTATTCAAACCATTCCAGCATTGAATCATCTAAAATCAAACTGATCTTCAACTTAAGCTAAGATTACATCAAAAATTCAACATCCTTTAATTCCAACTGTCCTTATTTAACATGAGATTTGTCAGAACTGTAAACATCTCATTCATTTGTGCTCCTAGATTTGCTTCGGCTGGGGTAGGTCCTTCAAATTCTGGGGGAAGATGTTGTTCTTTAGGAGACAGAGGAGGTTGTATTCCAGAGACAGTCATTTCCCCTTGATGGGGTCCAAAAAGAGGAGCAGGACCTCGAAACGCTTGAGGATAGGGTCCATAAAATGGAGCAGGATCTAGAAACATATGAGGATAACGTCCAAAGAAGGGAGCAGGTCCTGGAGACACTTGTGGAGGTACAATCTCTGCTTCTTGGGTTTGCTCTTCTAGAACCTCTTCTATACATGGTTCTTCCTAAACCTCTTCCATTTCATCCTCTTCTTGAGAATCTTCAATTTGTTATTCCTCCTGAATATCTTCTGTCCTTTCCTCTACCTGAGGATCTTCTGTCATTTCCTCTTCCTGTCCTTGTAATTGTTCTTGCTGTGTAGTGTCTTCTCTTAACTGTTCTTCTCTTATTTCGGGCTGGTCTATTGGCTGCTATTGTTGAGGTTGCTCTCCAAATTTGTCAAACAACACATTGATATTCTGATCTAGTTGTTGCAATAGTTGATCATCAGTCAACCTCAGTTCATGAGATTCTTGTTCAAACTGTGAATCTCTAAGTGTCTATTCTGTAGGACCTTCATCTATTTCTTTTTCCATTTCCTCTATGGTATCTTCATTTTGCTCAGTAATTTGTTCCTCCTCAGCCTATGTTGTCTCTACTTGCTCAGCCACTTGTTGTTGTTCAGCAATGTCATTTGGTTGATCTATCAGCTGTTGTTCTTCTGTTTCTTGCTCTGCATGAAGCTGACCCTTTTCCACTGATGGGATCTCTTTCTCAGCATGTTCTTTCATTTGACTAGACGAGGTTGACTCCAATTTCATAAATTTTGTTATGAAATCCATGTTATACATGTTCACGTTGGGGATCTCCTTAAAATCCTCATCCTCTATAGAGATATGGACTTTCTAAAAAATAGTAGTCAAATGAGTTTCATAAGGTAGACTTCTTCTGGATTCTTTGCAAGTCCCCATAATCTGAATCATTATCTCAGGCAAGCATACCTTGATTAAGATAGCGAAGGTACACACCACTGAGGGATTTTTGATGCAAGAGACTACCTATGATGGCAAAATGTTCTGCAACATGGCGAATGGCTCACCTATCAGGGGTGATAGCATATTCGGGAAATGATCCATCACGAAGATAGTTCTCTATGTCAAAGAACCATGGATTGCCATCATCGATGTTCATTTCTGGCTCATGAGAAAGGGAGTGGACCTGGGGAGTAGGTTCTAAGAATTGTTGGAACCAAGGATCAATGTGTGAAGGGGTGTGCATTCTTTACAGGATGACAGTGGCTGAAGGTCTTTCAAACGAAATTGTGAGTGATGATGATAAAGAAGCTAGAGCATTGGCTAAAATATTTTGGGCTCTAGGAGTGTGCACTAGGGTTAGCTTCCTAAACCACCAGACTATCTTGCTAACCAAGTCCTCGTATGGCCTTAGCTTCGGGTCCTGGGTTTGGTACTTGCTAAGGGATTGTTAGAGTATTAGCTGGGAATCTCCGATTATGAGGAGCTCCTTAACTCCTAGGGAAAACGCCATTTTCAAGCCCGTGAGGAGTGCCTCGTATTCGGCCACATTGTTCATGGCAGGGAAGGATAGTTGACAACTGCGTGAAATAATCACACCTTCCGGAGACTAAAGGACAGCTCTAATTCCACAACCCTTAGAGTTATGTGCACCGTCGAAGTAAAAAATCCACAAAGGTTCACCATCGATGATGGATCCTAACTCTTCGTCTGAGAAATCTTCGTCGACGGGAGAATGCGTGGACAGCGGATGGTGGGCCAGGTGCTCGACAATGGCATGCCCCTTGACTACGTTTTGACTGATGTAGGTGATGTCTAATTGATTGAGAAAACTTTGCCATCTCACCAAGCGATCAGTTAGTACAAGCTTCTATAGCAAGTACTTGATTGGGTCCATTCACACCAAGAGCTTCACCTCATGGGCTAAGAAGTAGTGTTTCAACTTTTGGGCAACCCAGACGACGGCCATGCAAGTCCTTTCCGTGGAAGTATACTTTTTCTCAACTTCATTGAATAGTTTTGATAGAATATGAGCCACCACCACGGTGTCCACTTGGACCCAGTCACGAAGCAGCAAATAATGCATGTTAGTCATGCTGGATCATGCATAATCTGTATTCTGACAAATTCCAGTCGCATGCAAATCACTAACACAAATACCCATGCTAGGCACAAAGTAGGCTAAGCAATGGAAAATATACCCAAAAGATTGTTCAAGACTTTAGTTATACTTTGTGCTTCACTCTTTGCTTCAAAAATTTATCTCTACTGGTCACAAGGAGTTCAAAGGCAAAATCATGTTTCCACTTTCCATGGCCAAAGTGCACATTGAGGGTTCACAATAACATAATCGCCAGATAGTGACAAGCAAATATCTCATGGTAAGACAAAAAAAAAAAATTATTCCAACAAAATAGGCCTTTATGTGGTAGACACAAGACCAAGTGGGTGGCTCGGTTGGTACACAAAGCTTGCCTCAAGAAGCAAGCCCCTGCATTCAACTCCCACCATGCACAATGGTCTGGTTTCGCACATCAGCCAAGGGTCCTTTTCATCCATCCCCATTAAAGCCTGTTGTCATTCAGGATAGAGCGAGAGCCTGTCACCTAGGCAGCGGAAACAGCTGAACCCTCATACTCTCAGAAAGCGGGAAATGTAGACGCAGCAATGAGAAAAGAAAATGTAGACTATGAACAAATTACTAAATGTTATTGATCCAAACCTGTTACCTTGGAGAAGTAGCCAACCATGTGACAACCTCGATCATCACACTCACATAGAACATAAAATAAAAACAGATCAACATCATAGTAAAGTGTCTTGTGATCAAGAAATAATTTTGCTAGGTAGCACAGATTCTGTCCATAAACCTTGTTCTTCTTGCCATCAACCTGTTTTTAAAAATTCAAAAATAAGTCTCAGAAAGGATATTGGGAAGTCAGAAAGAAGGAAAAATGAACAGAAAGAACTACATCCACTTACAAATGCTGTGAGATGATTATATGCAGTGAAATACAATGCAGGCAGGGCTGCTTACGTTTTTTTCAAAGCAGATGGTATGGGAATTATATTAATGAAAAAAAGAAGGATCTCGAGCGGACTCCGCCGGAGCTTTCGGCCGATATCTCGGACCGCGGCATTGTGCTGACGGGCGGCGGCGCGCTGATAAACATTTCTCTTTATGATAAACTTATTTTTAGCTACACAACTAAAGTTATAACAAAAAATGAGTTTGTGATAAATCTAAAACACTCTTATAAGTTGCATCCAAACAAGCAGTTAGGTTAGAGGGCCAGAGTCTTCTAAAGCAGCCTCCACAATGAAGCATCTCACTTGGAAGTTCATCAATGCTGTGGAGAAATTGGAGCTTCCCTCTGTTAATGCAGCCATCATGGGGCTCCATTTAATTGGTGGGGTGAGGTTTCCTCCCCCATTCCCCCTCCCCCACCAACATTTTGGGCCTCGTTTAGATATAACTCATGAAAAAATGTGGATATATTTTATCATACAAATCTATTTATCATAAAAAATATTTTTTATCAACTCATGTTTGGCCACTCCATATGAACATGTAAACTCTATTCATAGGAAGAGTTTTCCTTATAAACTAACTCAACTACAAGGAGATTCTGATTAAACTCAGATGGATTTATGACGGAGAAATGCTAACTGCCCGTCTTGGACGGGGAGGTTTTCTACCCGTCCAGGATGAGATTGGATCACGTGAGTGCTCGGGCTTGCTGAACACTAAGGGGCCCTTTGAAAATCTGATAGGGTTAGCTTATTCGGCCAACATGGTCGAATAAGCACAGTTAAACAAATGGGTGTGAGGGGAGGAGGTGACCCGCCCCACAAAACGGTCGACTCTCTCGACCAACCGGTTATCAAACTAGGCCTAATTGTGTGGGCCCAAACACCCAAGTGCATTAATCTTATCTTGGACGGGTAAAAAATCTCCCCGTTTAGGATGGGTATTAAACATTTCTCGTTATGATAAACTTATTTTTAGCTACCCAACTAAAGTTATAACAAAAAATGAGTTTGTGATAAATCGAAAACACTCTTATGCCTTGCATCCAAACAAGCCGTTAGGTTAGAGGGCCAGAGTCTTCTAAAGCAGCCTCCACAACGAAGCATCTCACTTGGAAGTTCATCAATGCTGTGGAGAAATTGGAATTTCCCTCTGTTGATGGAGTCATCATGGAGCTCCATTTAATTGGTTGACTTAAACTTAACGGGGTGTTTGGGAACAATTTTTTTTGGGGTCGCTGTGCGACCCGGCCGACCCGACCAATCCCAGGCCGAGACCGGGTCGGCCAGGTCGACCGAGTCGGTAAACCCTGCATGTACTTAATCATTTTTCATTGAAAATTCTATGATAGTGATTTCTTACATGCCAATTTCTTACATGCCAGTCTCCATGGGACATGTCAGGGTCTTCCGAACCGGTGGCGATTGAGAGAGACTGTCAAGCGTCTTTACTCACTCCCTTAGTTCCCGTACTATATATGTCATTAATTTAATTACAAAAAAGAATAAACACAGATAAATTGCTCATTTTTCAATATTAATCTACTTAAATTTAAATTAAATAAATGGTAGATGACGACAGGGTACATGTGACCAAATATGATCTAATATGGGAGTCCGTATAATAATATAAATAATATAAGGATATGAAATACAATATGTGTTCCTAAAACACAGTCACTAATTCGGCCATCCACATTTTAAGGAATGTTCTTGCTCAGACATCAAGGTAAAGATTGTGTTGTTGCTCGCGGCGTAGGGGTATGAGTTAGTGAGGAAGGCTCTTAATCAGTTGCAAGTGACGAGTGGCGTTGGTGTGGGGACATTAGACTGCATCTAACAGGAGGGATGGGCAGCCCAAGCATGCACGGTAGCAATGCTTCGGCATGCTACTGCCTCTGCCCAATGGGCCGAAGTTAGAGAAGGGGCTCTAGCGGTCTGCGCCCATGGGTCTCGTAGGAGTGGGCTCGGGCATTCAGTGAGGTCCAACTTGGGTTGAGTGGAAAGAATATGTCATAGAGTAGGGTTGTCAAAGGGTTGAGCTCGGGTTGAGCTTAAGTTAGCCTGACTCGAGCTCAACTTATTCACAGACACAACTTCAGTCTGGCTTGACAAAATGAATAAAAAATAATATTAAGGGGACACGTTGGCATTGGAGTTCCCAAGGGAATGGGTCAAATGGATCAAGGAAGCTTGGGTCTTTGGGGATGTGTGTCTCACTTAAATCCTCAAATTGGGTTGGCCTAGTCATAAGATCCCCAATGTGTGTTAGGTCCTCCCTAAGTGTAAAGGGCGGTGGGACATTGGCCTAAATGGGATGGATCAGTTTCCTACCCGAGACAATAAGTTCTAAATTGTGGATAAGGTTGGGCTCCTTCGGTGTAGAGATGAGTAAAAGGACTTCACTAGTGTAGCAGCCCACAGTGCAGATTGAGGTGATGGAACCAACACATAGGTGAACGAGGCCAAGACTTTTAGGTTGGTTGGTCCCTAAGGTCAACATGCTGGTGAGTTCTAATTGCCATTCCAGACCTTTGATAAGATCATCCAAATTCTCTACCTCATAGTCGGACTAGAATGTGGTGTGAAAGGAGTTAATGGGCACTATTTGGGAATGGTGCTCCATGGGTGGGGATTGTGAGTTCAAGACATGAGGAATGGGATTTTGTTTGAGCCACTTCATGATGGGCTCTCCTATGGTCACCACTTTCTGGGTGAGGTCGAGTGGCTCGGGGAGGTATGGGTTAACTTGAATGGGGATGAGTTGATGTCCTTCCTCCTTATTGATTTGAATATGGGTTTCCTTAAGGGTGGGGGGAGGCTCCGGGTTGGCATCCATTCTCGGGGAATCAGGCTTGTGGGCCGTGATCTCCTCATGTTCACCCATGGCTTCATTCATTCTTGGAGGTGGGTCAGGAGGGCATGGTGACCAAGTACGGGGCTCCGACAGATGGGAGAATGTTGGGACTCCTCTGATTTGACCTACAACAGACTTGTGCTAATTGGTTTTGATGATTGGCAAATGGTTTAATGGCTGGCAACAATAGTCTTGATGACTGGCAATAGATGATTGCAATGGTCATGCATATTTTAGTTTTGGTTCAAAGGTTAAGTCCATGCATATAAGACCCGTGCACTCAAGCATCCAGCACACAGAGTTCGTGCATGTTCTAGGAGTCCGTGCATACTTCATCTTGTTACAAACAAGTCCGTGCATGTTTTAGTTTTCCAGAAAACACAAGTCCATGCATCCCTTGAGTCCGTGCACATTTCTTACTCCATTTGAAATAAAGTCCTTGCACGCGTCCCGCATCTCTTACACAAAGTCCGTGCGTGTTGCACATCTTCAAGGTTAAGTCCGTGCAGGTTGTAAGTCTGTGCATGTTGTTCTTTCAATAAAGTCCGTGTACGTTTCTTCTAAAGCAAGTCCACGTATACATAGTCCGTGCATGTTTCTTCTAAATCAAGTCCATGCATACATAGTCTGTGCATGTTCCTTCTACATAAAGTCCTTGCATGTTCCTTATGTGGTGCATATTTTGGTTTGAACACCAAAGTCCTTGCACGTTTATATACTAGCAAAGTCTGTGCATTGTTTAGACTCATTGCACATAAAGCCCGTGCATGTCTTTGATTTAAACACATAAAGTCCTTGCATGTTTTGCGTTGGTAAATCTCATGCACACATAGTCTGTGCACTTTGTATGCCTCACTACAGTCTAAGTCCATGCACATATAGTCCGTGCACTTTGTCCACATGAAGTCCGTGCATGTTTCCTTGGAAAAAAGTCCGTGCATATTATCCATGCAAAGTCCATGCATGTTTCCTTGGAACAAAGTCCATGCTGCATGTTTCCTTGGAACAAAGTCCGTGCATGTTTCTTTGGAACAAAGTCCGTGCACATTATCCATACAAAGTCTGTGCATGTTTCGTATGACTAAAGTCTGTGAACTTTGTTTCCAATTAAAGTCCATGCACTTTGTTCAGCCAAGTTCCGTGCACGTTTCTCAACTAAAGTCTGTGCATGTTTCCTCTCAATCAAAGTCTGTACACACTTTCTGAATAAAGCTTGTGCATGTTTTTCAACCAAGTCTGTGTACGTCTCACATACCAAAGTTCGTGCATTCCTAGTGCATTCTGAGTATGTGTACTTGTGACAGAACAACTCCGTACAGTTTTTCTTTCTGTCCGTAGTATATTTCTAACTGTTCTAAACTGATATTTGTTTCTATTATGATAGAAGTCTTTTCATGGAGAATAAGGATGGCACGATATCCAATGTTGGAGGATGTGTTAAGATCATGACACGTGGAGTGCAGTGAGCTGAGACGTTGCCACGTGGTCAAGGCGCTAGGGTGAGAATTCGTGGAGGACACACACCTTACATCTGCTGCTGCTACTATAAAAGGAAGACTTCTCCATCTGGAGAAGGATGATCATGCATTTTGATTCAGAGAAGCAGAAGTAGAGAGAGCCTTTAATAGCTGCTGATTGCTGGTTTGGGTCTTCCCTTACATCAGATTACTTTTAAACATGGCGTTGGCTCTCATTATATTTACAAACTCTAGGAATTTGGCCTCACAATCAAACACAAAAAATTGGTTTGTATTACTGTCAAATGGATTGCTCCTGAATCTGCTTTCTCACTTCATGTGGATGGTGCCAACAAAGGCAATCCAGGTGCATCAGGAGGTGGTGGATGTTTCAGGAATACTCAAGGGCATTTGCTTCTTGGTTTCTCCTATTATTATGGTCATGGTTCTAATATGGTTGTGGAAGGATGGGCACTCCTAGATGGTCTTTGATTAGTAAAGCACCATTCCATTCCCCTCTCGAGTATATACATAGACTCCTTGGTGATGGTCAACATGCTTAATCACAACAACAGCCCTCCCTAGTCTCTCCTCCCGTGGTTGACTGCACTAAAGCACATTCTAGCTCTATTCTAATGCCCCATAGTGCATATTTATGCAGAAGAAAACCAGCTTGCTGATGCGTTGGCTAACCATGTCATTTACACAGGTGTTAACAAAGAATTTTCGACCGTGAGGGATTTGCCACTTTTAGCTAGAGGATACGCCAATGTGGATGCAAGTCGGTTACGGAATATCCGCCTTCGACGAGTGTAGATGTTAATTCTGAATTTCTTTTTCTCATTGTATTCTCAGGGGTCTGGCCCTCATTGTACTCTCATTTATTCTTTTCATGCAATAAATTTTTTTATCTATTTGGCACGAAGATGGAGTGAGAACATTCCCTTCCTCTGAATAGGGGGTGCACTCTCTCTTCGTTCCAAATAGATGTTTTTCTTTTTTAAAAAAAAAGGGGGAGCTGATTGTTAGAAATTCTATTTTTAAGTGTACTTGACTTGATTGCTATTTCTTGAAAATATTTCTGGCTGATGTAATTCTTCTATGACTAACTCCTGTTATTAGACATTATTGAAAAACTTCTCACAAATTGCATGCTTCTTGATGATCCTTATTCTGAATCATTGGCTATAGCTGGAACATTTCTGTTAGAAATTCATGAAGATTTTTAATGGGCATATCTTGATCATAAATCTGAAAATATTTGTACTAGGAGTCTTCTATTATATGGAACAGGCCTCTCCCCTGTGGCAGTCCCTCTTCGGGGCTGGCGAGGAAGCCATCCTCGCCAATGCTTCAGCCACCGGCGGCCTGAGGGGCGGCAACACGCAACGGTCCCTCTATCGGCTCGGCAACGACACGCTGGCGCAGCTCATCGAGCGCCAGCTCGCCAACCTCGGCGGCCTCTCCGGACAGTATGGAGCTATCGCGGGGCAGGGCGCCAATACCGGCGCGAACCTCGGTCAACTTGGGGCGCAGACTGCCGCCAACATCGGGAATATCCAGATCGGGTCCGGTCAGGCGCAGGCGGGGGGCATCCTCGGTCGCGCCAATGTCAACACCAGTACGCTCGATAGCGTCCTTGGGTCACTCGGCAAGATCGCCGGAAAGGCGGGGTGGCTGTAATGGACATGAGCCCTGTCAATTACTTCGGCCATCTGGTCCAGACCAATCCCGGCGAAGCCCTGCTGGCGGGGATCGAGGCTGGCCAGCAGCAGCGCGCGGCGCAGGCTCAGGCCCAGGCGCAGGCCGAGCGCGAAGCGCGGCAGCAGGCGTTGGCCGACCAGGCCCTTGAAGCGGTGATCGCCAACCCCACGCCGCAAAACTACAACGCCTATTTCCTGCGCAACCCGAAAGCCTACGAGGCCACCAAGGCCGCGCAGGCCGGCATGGACGAGGCGGCACGCAAGAGCGAGCTGACCTTCGCCACCTCGGTTGCGGGCTATCTCGACGCAGAGCGCCCGGCCGACGCGGTGAGCTTGCTCGACCAGCGCATCGCGGCTGACGAGAAGGCCGGCAAGGACGCAGCGGCGGTGCGGCAGTTCCGCGAGCTGGTGCAGAGCAACCCTAAGGCGGCCCGCGCCGTGGCCGGGATGACGATTGCCGCAGCGACCGGTCCGGAGAAGTTCGCCGACACGTTCAAGGCCATGGGGAGCGAGCGCCGCGCGGACGAACTCCAGCCGCTGGCGATTGAGCAGGCCTCCGCAGGCGTAAACCTGACCCGAGAACAGGCGAACAAGACCAACGTCGAGGCTTCGCTCCTTCCCGATCAGGCTGCGGCGGACATCGAGCTGAAGGCGGCCCAGACGGACAACTACCTCTCCGCTGTCACCGGATTAACGACTTTGCCGGTCCTCTCAGGAAGTTTATCCCCCAACATTCTTCCTTCTCCCCCGAAGACGAAGGGGATAATCACCTCTTCCTTAAAATCTATCAAGGTTTTCATAAACATTTTTAATACCCAATTCACCCCCCTCTTGAGTGCCACTTGATCACGGGACTTCATATTGTTCCTGTTGTTACTGTTGATCTTGCTGTAGTTGCTGCTTTCCATACCGCCATTATTTTCGATTGGGATTCTATGGGACCCCTAGTGAGCCAGTGATAGAAGGCTCACCCCTAGATTTCAAGTGCTATGATTCTTCCTCGAGGTTCGAGGACGTTGCGCAGAGGTTCTTAGCTGTCAATTCATCGGACCGAGTGTTCACTTGGCATTTGGTACGTTTTACTACTTTAGACTATACTTTTGTTAGACTAGACTCTGTTGTAGTTAGATTGTTTATTTCTGTTAATTATTGAATTGTCTTGCCTTATTTCCTATCTCTGTGTACACCACACCTACCCTTTTAGCCCTTCTGAGCCCTCCAGCTTGTGGGCGGCGGGCCAGGATTCGAATGATATCAAGTATTCCCGGTATCCAGATCTTGGGTCGTTACACCTAGGACTTCCCCCTAGGAGTGTTGAGACCATTTTACCCAAGTTCTTCCTGCATATGCCTTCAGTGTCCTGCACGCACATAATTACTATTTAATCCATAAAAATTACTACAATATGCACATAAATCATAAATACTCATAATTATGCAATGTAGAATTAATGTTCATGACTCTCAACTCCATTTTATTAAATGAAATCACCAAATTGATCAATTTATGTGAAAAAGGCCCAATTTATATGTGAAGTTGAGAGTAACTATGAAATATACATAACTACCTAATTATATGCACATAAAATAATGTGTATGTAATAAATTATCATAGAAAATGGTCACTTATCACACCCCCCAACTTGAACATTGCTAGCCCCTTAGCAATGTAAACAATTATAGAATCAGGACTAGCAAGAATTTATGTGTCACAGTTCATGGCAAGAACATTATGCATAATGATTTAGACTTTGGAGTATTACAAGTTCAAGTAGTATGAAATGTATTTAAATATTTTTCCGCGTGTAAACAACCAAACATCAAGAAGTGGCCAAGGAGATACAAGCATGAAGACTTGTGCATTTGTCTCGTGATCAGAAAGATCTAGAAATTGCAAATCAACTTTGAAATGTCACAGAAATATTTGAGAATGTCAAAAAATGACAAAAATGTATGAGAATGTCAAAGAATGGCATAAATGCCCCAGATTGTCAAGAAATGACGTAAATGCCCCAGATTGCCAAGAAATGAAAGAAATGCCCCAGAAAGTCAAGAAATGATAGAAATGTCCTGAAAAGTCAAGACATGATGATGACTGTGTGACTATACGACTGTGCTTGGTGTTGTGGGTGACCCTATCATTCTCTTTGGCATAAAACCTTGTCAAATTTAATCAGATTATCAGATATCTGGAGCATTCTGAAAAGTCGTCATCACAATTTGCACAACACTTGTCTGTATATGAGCTTTGTCATTCTGTAAAACAACATCTACTTCTGCTTTGATGGCCATCATAGCATGTTCCATGTAATCATAGCTTATCTAGTGCTCCTTGTAGCTTCTTGCAGAGAAAGGCGAGCTCCCAACCAGATTTGGTTCAGCAACATTGGGTGTCCTCCTCCTGCAGGTAGTTTCCCCAAATGTTGCGCATTATCTGTGCATTTGATTGCTTATGCATACTTTTCCATGTTTAATTGGTGTAATTATTTTTTTCCTCTTCTGTTGATTGAAATCACGTAAAAAAATCAGAGGTCACTAAACGTGTCGACATTCATTGAATTTTGTAGGACATTGCCGTGGTTCCTCTGCTAGTCATACTTCCGGTGCTTGAGAGTCAGGTACACAGAAAAACTGTCACTTGGTATGCCCAGAAAATGCGGTGCAAGTCTTCTATAAAAAATTGCCTTTACATAGACCACTCTTTACTTTTCATAGGTCCTGTTGGTTGTCCTGGATCCTGCAATGAGTTGTATGGTTCTCTATAGGTAACTTGGCACAAGCCGGTCATAACTAGGCCCGGCAATTATCCATTTAAAATTCGAACCGAATTCGAATTCGTATTCGTTTAATCGGATAATTATCCGAATAAAATATAAATCTGACTGAAAAATAGTTTCACGATTGTAGTATTGAAATTATATTTAAGTCACGTATGTATATAATTCATGTTCAAGGGTATTTGACAATTCATAACAGTCTATGGCATGGATGCAAACATTAAATATTAAAAGGGAATGCGTGCAAAGATCCTTAGATATTTATTTCCAGGTTTGACGTACCGATCTTAAGGAGATAAAATCTCATGCTAAAGTCTGAACCGTACGATCCTGAATAGATCTTTATTGTTGCCATCAATTTAGATTCTGTAAAGTAAGAAACGGATCAGGGGAGCATAGGTTTATGATCTCGAGATAAACATTTTGATACTTAAGTCAGCAAGATGATAGTGCTAGGTGCTAGAAGAAATAAGAGAGAAAGTAAGAGAAGAGTAGAGATGGGCATGAGATTGCTCTCCACCAACAAGCGTGACTTTGAGTGCTCAGACTGACTTACCTTTTCGAAAGGTTTCCTTGAATTTATATAGTCGTTCGCTCCCCCTACTAGAGTCAAGGAAGCCAGGGGAACTAGGGGGCGTTACGTCCTTGTTGAGGGTTCGTCACTGTTTGAGGACTCTTGCTCTCCCTTCTTTGAGCTTCCTGCTTCTGGATAGCAATGTAACATCTGCCTAGATAAACGCTCGGTTGGCAGTGGGGCGGTCAATTAGGGGGCGCTCAAACTTTTCAAGGGCGATGGGGAAGTCACAGGTCGGTTATGCTCGGATGCCGTTTGGGATCCTCCTGAGCGACCGTTACTCAGACTTCCGGGCCTGAAGGACACCAAGAAAGTGTTGGGCAGAGCAATTTGAGATTCGAAATAAGTGGGCCCTTTAAATGGGGCTATCACCTAGGGAGTCTGACATGTTTGGGTCGGTTGGACTTTATTGGGCCACTCTGGGCAACATGTTTTTGGGCTGCTGATTTTACCCCTCTCTAGATCTGACACGCTACGAACCGCACGTATCGAATCATTTGCGAGACGTGAGACGCAGGTGGTACAAGAGACAGACTTTCATCGGTGACAGGTTGACTTCGCCAATGGCGTTAGCGACGCGACATCATTATGATTGCGATATGTTGTGGTTCCGGACGTGGTTTAGCAAGGGTGCTACCAGCTGGGGCTTTCCTGATAAGCCGAATTTCCAGTTGGTATTTCCCTCAAAGCAGCCAGTGATCTCCTCGGAGCTGGAAGAGGAGATAAGAGTTCTTCAGGAGAATCGTCGATCAACCGTTGAGCTGATGACTGTAGCCAACATCAATGATTATCCCTACCTTGCACTGCATCCCAGAGGTAGGGATCTTGAGGGCTCTACTCTCGCATTTTTTTATTTTGGTTGGTCTAGCCTTCGCTAATGATTTATCTTCTGATGGGTAGAGATGAGGTGCGGCAATGACGAGGAGCGACCGTCAGAGTAGGAGGTCACCGAACAAGGGGAGGTGATCTCTCCGAGCGCGCCTCGAGCTTTCAAGGGTCTCTCCTATGCCTGAAACAAAGGCAAGCGGATTGCTCGGGAAGATGCCCCAGAGCGACAATGGTCTAAGCGCAAGGACCCTTGGGATGAAGGCCTTGACCACTGAGAAGAGGATGTTGAAGAAGACAAAGACCCTCCGCCTGACGGAGGAATCCCCAGATGGGGAGGTCCATCACTCGAGCCTTCTGACGACTGAGGCGAAGATGCCTGCAGCGGTTGAGAGGAATTCCCCCAAGCTTGTAGGAGCACAGGGGGAGGGGGCCGGTAGGGCATGTGGCAAGGAGGAAGTTAGGGCGGAGATCCAGGCCGAGCAGCAAGTTACAGTCCCAAGTTTGGGGACGTCAGAGGAGGATCCCATGACACTGATTCCTCTAGGCCTCCGTATATAATCGGGGCCAAGCTCTGGCACCTCCATCTATTTGGGAGGAATTCCATCATTGTTCCACTCCCATGCTTCTTGAAAGGGTCATGGAGGGAGGTCTGTTTGTGGCACTGCTTGGGGCTGAGATAACAGACTTCTTAGCATAGCTAGAGAGCGAGGGGACGGCCCAGTCTCAAGTTTACACTGAGTTTGACCGAAGAATTGGACGGTTGGCCTCCGAGCATGGGGTTCTTCAGTGGGAGGTGACCACACTCCAGGCGCGCGATCGGGCGAGCCAAGAGGAAGTTCGGTCATTAGCCGAGCAGCTGTCCCAAGCTCGGTATATGGCCAAGCTATAGCAAGATCATATTTCTTTTTTAATTTTTTATTTTTAGATTTTAATTTTTATACAAGCTGCTAAGCTCGGTACATGCACTCATTAACTCATCAAATGAGATATTATCAGAGTTAAAGCTTACATAAGAAAATGATTCATCCTATTGATCACTATTGTGATCACTTCTATTGGCCATCAAACATCTAGCCTCCTTTTTTTGTGGATGCTGACCAAGCCATCCAACATGTCCTTAGTAGTGCTGCAACCTGAAATAAAAGGGAAAGCATTAGAATCAACTACAACATTGAATAAATTTAGAACCAAATAATTTTTTATTATGTTTGGACTTATGATCTGCAATCCAAATAGACTCGTCTTCGAGCAACTCATAAGGACCATGGGATATAAACTTCTATAGCTTCAGTTCATATGAGTTGACCAGACTGTACATCCTCCCCAACCACAGATCGAAGTTAGAACATTTAAAAATTGATGGGGAAATCATAGAGAAACTTTTAGCAAAAGAAATCCTGATGAAAGAAGTGTAATGTGTGCTCAACGATCTACTATGCAGATCATTAGATCTGGGTATGTTAGAGACCCTCTCTGATACCAATTGTTAGGTCCCTTAGTGTAACAAGACTGATCTAGAGGGGGTGAATAGATCCCTCTAAAAACTTTTCCCAATTAAAACAGTTCAATCAACTTGTTAATCAGTTGCAGAAGTGAAATACTAGTGTGCCCAAATTAAAGTGCTTAACACAAAGGTGGCTCGCACCGAACCTAGATTGAACATCCAAAGGGTATACATGAATCGTGCTGAAAATGCTGATGGGAGCAAGTTTGAACACAATCAGTACACAGCTTAGTCACATATCAGAATGTTGTATATCTCAATCAGTTGACATGAAAATAATTTTTGAAGTACCTATGAATAGAGATAGGAGAAAAGGAACAATCGCATAGGCAATCTCAATGACACAACAATTTTAAGGTGGTTCAAGACCACACCGGGCACCCTACGTCCACCCCTTGATGGGGATTGGTGATCCACTCTGATTCCAAGTAAAGGGATTCGAGTATGCAAGGCTGAGATCCAGAGGGGGGGTGAATTTTAGGACAAGTAGATGACGACGGAAAAGAGTGGGCAGCTTATTACCTCTCCTGGTTGTTTAACCTGGCAGAGGTCAAATACACCGCCATGGAGAATACTGGTGTTGCCTTACTCTAGGTAGCTCAGAAGCTGAAGCACTATTTCCTAGCCCACTCGGTTAGGCTGATCTCTAGAATGGACCCAATCTGTTATCTTCTAGAAAAGCGTATCCTTTCTAGTAGGTTAGCTCACTGGCAAAGCTTCCTCTCTCAATTTGATATCACGTTTGTCATTCAGAAGGCAGTCAAAGGATATGCCATCGCTGAGCATCTAGCCCATCTTCCTATCCCCTACACGGACTCTATTAAAGACGGTTTCCCTGATGAGCATCTCTCTATCCTTACTCATCATCCCTTTTGGTCTCTGCACTTCGACGGTGTGCTCAATACCTAAGGTCGAGGGATAGGTGTTGTTCTCCTCACTCCGGAAGGGGTGACGATCCCTTTTGCTTATCAGCTCAGATTTCCTGCTACCAACAACATCGCCAAGTATGAGGCTCTCCTGGCCGGATTAAAGCACGCCTACCTTTTAGGCGCGCGCTGCTAGAAGATTATTGGAGACTCTCAGCTCGTCCTGCGGCAAGTTCTGTCCACTTACCGCACTCGTGACCCGAAGCTCAAGCCATATCAAGTTATTCTCTTGGCTAGGCAATTCTGTAAATTGATCTACATCCATACTCCTCGATCTCAGAATATCCTTGCCGATGAGCTAGCATCACTTGCTTCCTCCTTATCTTTCCCTCTGAGTCAGAGCACTGAGACTATCATTGTCCAGAGACTGGATGCCCCCTCTCTTCTGGATCTTTGGTATGTCAACCTTAGGAAAATCATAAAGGCAAGGGTTGAGAAGGAAGATTTGAAGGAAGTATCTTTAACGGAATTAGAAAAGATCCGGGAAGAAGAAGAATTACCTTGGTATCATGAAATAGAGTTGTATTGTAGGGATGGATCGTTCCCAGAAGGGGCAAGTGCCGAGTAGCGTAAGGCTATTAGAAGAGCCGCCTCGAAGTACACTATCATCGCTGGAGAATTGTACAGGCGTGCTCCCAACGGAATGCTCATGAGATGCTTAGATGATGATGAAGCTTGAATGGTGGCCGAAGTGGCCCATTCGAGTGAGTGTGGAGGTCATGTTAATGGCCAGGCGTTAGCAAAGAAAATCCTTAGGTAGGGTTACTATTGGCCCACTCTAGAGGAAGATTGCTCCGTCTATGTCTAGAGGTGTCTTAAATGCTAGCTCCACGCCTACAAAATTCATGCTCCTACTTCATCTCTTCACCCTCTCTGCGCTCCTTGGCCATTCTCTATGTGGGCTTTCAACATTGTTGGCCCCTCGGTGATCCCAACTCTCAGATCAAGCAGAAAGCCTTCATCCTTACCGCCACTGAGTACTTCACCAAGTGGGCCAAAGTGGAAGCGTACACAGAGATCAAAGCTACCATGGTGTGCCGCTTCATCATGAAGAATGTCATCTCGTGGTTCGGAGTGCCAAGTAGCATCATCACCGATAATGGACCCCAGTTAGTCTCTCAAGAGCTCTAGGACCTTTTGATGTGACACCACCTAAGGATGAGTTGGGACTGGCCAAATGATCCTTGGACCTAGGAGTGCAAGCACAACCACAAGTCCAAAAGGCCTACGTAAGCGGACAATCGTTGGCACGCACACTCGACCCGGGGGTGACTCAGGGATGCCGAGTTGAGGGTGTGGGACAAGACCCTTTCTAGTAGAGGGCTAGCAAGGCTCAAGGCTAACCTCCCCTTAGGTATAGATGTCCAATTCAATGAGGCAGCAATGGCCGACGGGGCAGGTTCACTCACTCACATCCACGGTGGTCACACAAAGGCGGTGGAGCCTTGGGGACTGGGCACTCTCTCCCTTAACCGACGATGCAATTGAGGAGTATTAAATGAACAAGCACAAATGGGAGTAAGGGCCGAGAGTGTACCTAGCCAGTTTGAAGAAACCGACTCTGGTCAGAGACGTGAGCGAGCGAGGAGGCGAGGGTATGCACCCGCTCGCCGCGCCAGTGTAGCTTCGACCTGTTCAAAGTTTTACATCACTACGCCTCATGCAAGGGGGTTGACCTTGGGGTAGGGAAGCCAAAGTTACATTCAAACACTACCTCCCACAGGGAGGGGTGGTAAGCCGGCCTGGCGGGGAAGGGGAAAGCTGAAAATGAAACCGAATGGATGGAAGATGTTGATTCTGCCCGCTCTCTAGAATAGGAGACAGACAGTTTAAGTTGACGCTGCTGTGGCCACTCCTGAATTTTGTTGTCAATGAGACCAGTGGGAAAATCTTCGGTGTTGGCTTAGGATGACGTCTATTTTTTTGGAATTTCTTGGTCAGCGGTGCTGGTCAGGGAAGGGCTGCGAACAGGGCCCCTGAGTTCTGGTGCTGACTACTACGGTACCACAGCAGCAGGAAGACGAGGCCGCCACGAGCACTCCCAAACTCTGAATCAAGCATGGCCAGAGTCGTTGGAACCGTTGTCGAGTCCTGTTTGAAACAAGGCCCACGAGAACACCGGAGAAGGTTGGAGTAGACCAAAGCAGCCCGAATTGTGATTGGGTGTCTATTCAGTCCCATAGTGGACAGAACAGCACACCCGAGGGATAAAATTGGGAAATTGCTGCTCCAGATGTCGAACGGGGTGTCGCTTCCTATTGATGGAAGAGCACTTGCCGTAGAATCTCTCAGCCAAGTGGTGCCTCAAGAAGCACAGGAATGTGATTGTGGGAGATTCTGAAAGTTGCTTCAGATTATTGACCAGACCTATCCTACGCAGTCGGAGAAGAATGGCTCTCCCGGGCAACCTCGAGCACAGAATGGAACAAGACCACCGTTGTTGCGAAGAGGACAGAGAGACACTTCCAACGGTACCTCCTCACCCTCTAGGGTCATCAGGATGAAGTCAGGGTCACCTCTACAAGCTACTGGTCCTCTACAGATCCTGATCTGTGAACTGGCTGGCTGGGGTAGCTCCAATGGCACAAGAGATAGGGGAGGGAGGTGGGTATTGGTGAAGGTAAGTGGAAGGGGGTGCAGAGGGGAACGTGTGGGAGGTGTGGAGGGGCTAAGGAAAAGATGGAGGGGCTGGGGAGGGGAGGGCGCAGGAGAGAGGGGGGCTGGATCTACACTACATTGTAGAGGGAGGGGTGGTGGAGGAGTTCAATGGAAGATGGAGGGGATAGGAAGGGGGCGGCCAGATCCAAGGGGGTTCTTGAGGGTGCCCTACTGGGGGTTGTTTTACCAAAAACATCCTCTTTTATTTCACCATTTAAAAATACAGATTTAACATCCATCTGCTGGAGAGTTATTCCTAAACTACATGCAATAGCCAAAAGAATCCTAATGGCTTCTAGCCTAGCTACATGGACAAAAGATTCTTCAAAGTCAATGCCAAACTCTTGATTGTACCCTTGAGCAACAAGCCAACCCCTATTTCTGACTATATTGACCTACTCATCAATTTTATTTCGAAAAACCCATTTAGTGCCTATAACATTAGCATGTGTGGGTTTAGGAACTAGGTGCCAGACCTTGTTCCTATCAAATTGACTAAGTTCATCATGCATGACATTTATCCAATGCTCATCCTTTAGTGCACTGTCTATGTTTTTGGGTTCTATCTGTGAGACAAGAGCAAAAGAATTCAGCTCATTGTCAATCCTAAAGTGTGATCTAGTCTTAGGAGGTTCATTTAGATTACCAATTACATTCTCTAATGGATAGTATCTAAGAATTATGATATTGGTAAATTGATTACCTGTTTCTGCATTTACCTCCCCCTGAGCTCTAGACCCACTAGTCTTACCTTCTTCTACAGATTCAACATTCTGCTCTTCTTTATTCTCAAGAATATCGCCATCAGCTTTGTCTCTGCAAAAACCAGTTTCAGAGTTATTAGAATGCTCATCAAAGATAATATGTGGTGATTCTTCAACAGTTTTAGAGTTAAGATTATATATCCTATAGGCTCTGGACTTTTCAGAATAACCTAGAAAAATTCTAGGTTCACTTTTAGGTTCAAATTTATCAAGGTCTCTTTTAGAATTCACATGAACGAAACATTTACAACCGAAGACCTTGAAATATGCTAGTAAAGGTTTCTTACCTTTGAGAATCTCATATGGAGTCTGTTGAGTTGAAGGTCTTACCAAGGCTCTATTAATGAGTGACATGAAGTGTTTACTGTCTCTGCCCAAAACCTTCTAGGTAGGTTACCTTCCACCAACATTGTCCTAGCCATTTCCACCAAGGTTATATTCCTCCTTTCAACTACTCCATTCTGCTCTAGAGTCCTTGGTGAGGAGAACTTGTGATTAATCTTACCCTTAGCTTGGCCTTTGCCAGCGATAACAAGCAGCTTCATTTGCTTGGCTGCGTCGACTCCATGAGCTAATGGAGTCGACTCCACTTCATAAAATCTTTTAAACTAGAGTCTTTGCTACTATTGCTGCTCTGCTAGCAATAGATCTGCTGAAGTTGCATCAACTACAGAGTGGCTTTGGATCAAGCTGCTAGAGATGCTAGCCTTGAGAGATTACTGTGGAGTCGGCTTTAGTTGACCTTGGAGTTGACTCCTCTTCATCATTCTCTTCTTTTCTTTAGCGGGCACACAGCTCCTATCAACAACCTGAGTCTTTCCATGAAAGTCATTGTGTGTACTCATTAAAGTCTTTGTTATGCATATTAAGACATTGTTGAATCACTTTAATAAACTTACTCAGACATCATCAAAACTAAATAATCATGTGCTACCATACATGCACAGCACGTCCCACCGGGCATGCCAGCTTTGTAGGGATGATTTTGGTTATTTATTTTATTTTAGTTTATTTATTCATTTATTTCACAAACGCGAGGCGTGCCTGTCACTTTCGTGACAAAATTCAGTGTGCGCTCGTCTGACCAGTCAGACAATGGGGGATGATCGTGTTGGGACCTGAAGTCTGCCATACCATAAAGGCAATGATTTAATTACGTCCTCCCAAAAGAAGGACAACGCTTGATTGATCGCCAAAGTAGAGGAGCTCACGGGGCTGAAGAAAATATATACAAGTAATGTTTTTTCGTAAAGCAAGATGTAGCACATGAAAGCATGCGATATAATAAGGTTTATTAGATTGACTTTCGGTACGTGGCGAAGAACTTAGGTCATAAGACCACCTCACACTTGGTGATAGCTTCCGGCCAGGCTTAACCCGACTTTCGACTAGTCACCATTTGATATACCGGACAGCCAAGCAGGTGTGGATGCTCATGCATGGGTTCATACAAATGAGTATGGAGCATGTAGTGGTTTATTCCTTTTATTTGAGGATTAGAGGTAGAAGTGGGTTTTAACATTATTTAATTGATTATTACTTTATTCAAGCATTCATTCACATGTATATTCAACGAAAACAAATTTAAAAAATATTTAATTACAGAAGGGGGGTATGGGGGCCTAACTTGCTCCGTGGGGGGGGGGATGCCCCCACGTCGCATTGGCTGACGGGGAAGGTGAGCTTCCTCACCTTCTTCCCCTTCCTCGCCTTCTTCCTCACCGTCGTCTTCTCCTTTATCTTCTTCTCCTTCTTCTTCTTCTCGGTGCTGTCGTCGATGCCCTCTTCGCCGTCGCCGCCACCTCTAGTGGTCCCTTCACCTCCGTCCGCCGCCGCGGGGGCTTCCTCCTCGGCCACGGCGAGTAACTCCTCCACCACCACTTCTTCATCGCCGACGAGGTCCACCACCTCCGGCTTGGTGACCCTTTGATGCTTATTGGGGGCCGGTCATCGTGACAATGAGAAGATAGAGCTCAGTTAAGGGTCTAGGGTTGGGGTGTTGCAGAACGAAGGTTGAACGAAGGTGGGAGATGGAATGGAATGTAACTGAACAGAGGGGGAAAGACAAGGTTTTGTTTCGAACGGTTTGAAAATGAATAGCGCCCTTGAGTGTGGCGTGATTAGTTTGAATGACGCCCCTTTGAGAAGGCGTCAGTTCCATATTTGACGACATTAAGACGGGTGTCATTTTTTAGAAGTAATCTAGGAATTTGAACCGCTGACAGCAATTAATGAGAGATTGATTGATCTGACGTCAATAATGATGATTTGATTTTAATTGACGACGTTCGCAGGGGCATCGAATGTGGAATTCAGGAAATTGCTATTTTTGAAATTGAAGGTAATAACGCCCATTTGAGGGGCGTCATTTTAAACAACGCCATTACCGAGAGGCATCAAATTGGAGGTTCAATCTTTGTTTCAGAAAATAATTAATTTTTATTGATGACCCTGATAAGGGCGTGCATTAAATGATTGGCGACTTTCTGAGGGGCGCTGATTTGGTGATTAACGCCTTATTGGAAGGCACTTTCTCAGGAAACATGAACAGAAGCTCACAAAAATTGAGGAATTTGATCAATATAAGTATGTATTTGGGCTCAATTAAGGCAAGATCTTTTATTTATTCAGAAAAGAATCATGATTACAATTAATGGGCCATTTTGGGCCTCATTTGTCTAAGGGCGATGACATCTTGCTCCCAAGATCTAGAGGAAGAGAAAAAGTTACAGATCGAAAAAAAATTCTCTTTTTCTATTCTCATGAATGGCATCCAAATTAATTTTTTTGCCATTATGATGGACTACATTACAAGTTGTCGGAAGTCAAAGATTAGAAATCTTCCTTATGCTACTACTCTGACGCTTGTTTTTTGCTATCTACACATAAATTTAGACAAGGAAGTATGTCACACAATCAGGGATGGAGATATATTCCATTCCCACTATTTGCAAGAATATGGGATATGAACTTCAGCGCGTCCGTCTAGTCCACACTCTTAAGTCCCACAAAGGCAAGGCTCCAGTAGACACTTCTGATGAAGGAGATGATGATGATGACCAGGCACAAGATGTTGGCGCACAATTTGCTTCTACGGATGTCACATAGATGCATTCTAGGATCGATGCTTTAGGCGGTGAAATGGGTCAACTTAAGGAGACTATGGGCGTTCTTGCCAAGGATATATCCGATTTGAAGCTTTACCATGACACTTATCTCTAGCACTTTCATTGTATTGCAACCTCTATTGATTCTCTGACTGAAGCCTTGGGCACTCAATCCTCAAAGATTGATGATATAGCAGATTATATTCGCTGTCCCTCACCTCCACCTTCATCCGACTAGGATTACTTTCTATTGCTTCCAGCTTTTAGTACTCTCACTTATCCTTGTTCCCCCCTATTTTTGATGTTGCCAAAGGGGGAGAAATATCTATATGGCTAGATATGATGCTATAGTATTATTGTGTGTTTGTTGCTTGCAGGTTTGCATGCTCGTGTGTCCATGCCAAGCATTCAGGTGATGGTCAAGTCTCTAGATGTTTAAGTATGTCAGTTGGCAGCTGTCATGGACATGGCATGGTAGGGCACTTTATTTTGGCATGTAATTTAACTCAACTCTTAATCTATTAACTATTATTGTTGGCCAAGTACTACTGTGATGCCTAATGATCAATCTACATTATCTAAATGAGCTTTGAAGATGTCTGTGTAATGTTGTGCATAGCAAACTTTTGGTTGATTGTTCTTTGTTCTGTAGCACATAGTATTTTGTCATCATCAAAAAGGAATGGAGCCATTTGGATGCTAGCTTGATAGCTATTATTGTTGGTAAATTTCACTAGAGGTAGATGTTAATGCCAACTTTCATAAAATCAATGACACAAGTCCTGAGTATATCTTCCACCACCTGATTTGTCCTTTTAGTTTGACCATCAGCCTGTGAATGAAAACTGATGCTGAAATTTAATCGGGTCCCCAAAGAATGTTGTAGACCCTTGTAGAATTGAGAAGTAAATCTAGGGTCACGATCAGCAATAATTGTCACAGGGACACCGTGTAGCTTGACAATCTCTCTCATGTGTAAAGCAACCTGGATAACTACAGACCATCGACTTTTAATAGGTAGAAAATGAACTGATTTTGTAAGATGATCAACAATTACCCATATACCATCATGTCCTCCCGTTGTCTTAGGTAGACCCATGATGAAATCCATCTTTATAATTTCCCACTTCCACTCGAGAATTTCTAAGGGATGCAGCTTACCTGCGAGCTTTTGATGCTCTGCCTTAACTTGCTGACAAGTAAGGTAGGGAGATACAAAATCCGCTATCTCTCTTTTCATGTTGGGCCACCAAAAATTTCTTTTTAGATCTTGATACATTTTGGTAGCACGAGGGTGAATAGTATATTTTATCTTGTGGGCCTCCTCCATGATCATCTTCTTAGTGTCGGCATGATCTGGCACATAGATTCGATCTTTAAATAACATCCTCCCATCATTTGTGATAGAGAATTCTAGCCTTTGATCAATATTAGCCTTGATTTCCATTAGCGTTGGATCATTTTCCTGTAATCTGACTAGATCCTCAATCAGTTCATGTTGTGACCGAATATTGGCAATAATTCCCTTTTCTTCTTCTACATCTACATCCATATTCAAATGAGTAAAATCCTTGATTAGACTAGTCATACCTTTCTGGAGGCTTGCTAGAGTCGTCATTGGTCTTCTACTAAGAGCATCTACTATAGCATTAGCTTTTCTTGGATGATACTGGATAGAGAAGTGAAAATCATTCCAATATTCTTGCCATCTTCTTTGTCCCATGTTAAGTTCCTTTTGGGTGAAAAGATATTTCAGACTTTTGTGATCCGAATATACTCATTTCACTTTTAATATTATTTTTAACTTTTAACAAAAATAACTAGACTGCCATCTTCAACAGAATTGAACAATAATCTCTTTATTACAAGCCAACAAGTAACCACTACACCACAGGCAGTTTTTTATCTTCGACTTTTTTAGATTTCTGTTAGGCCTGTCGGGCTAAGACATCAAGTACAAGCACAAGCCCAGCCCATTTCTTAAGCGGCCCAAAAATCCCAGCCCAACTATTGGCCCAAACGAGCCACCCCCAGAGTACCCATTGACACCCCTCCCCAAACTTACCAAGAACAAGGATCTTTGTTTCTAACACCTCTGCATTTCGCGACTATTTGGATAAAACCTTCCCGATTTATTAATTATACAGTTGACGATTTAAGAATCGGAGATAACAGAACTTTCCAACAAAATAGACACCACCGCGAGGATCCGTTGGACTTCAGATCAGTTAATTGATCGATGAGCGTTTCTGCGTGGGAGGGAGACCCTTCAACCACAACTTGGCATTGAGCCCCCCGGTGTTTCCCCTCCCCTTGTTCCAGGTCTCTCTCCCAAAATCAGGTGATTTGAGATGAAGGTGACAATTGAGGATCTCAAAATCAAACAACTGAGATGGAAGTGAGAAATGGGGGAGATGAAACATGTCGATCACCATAACGTCTCTTTTATGTGACATCGATTCTCTGCAGTTTGATATTCGAATAGGATAAGAGGGATAAGACATCCGATGTAAGAAAATGTGTGGGCCCCACAAGATGCCTCTCACACATATGAATGTTATCTGAGGTCGGGTAACATATTCGACCTCAAACGCTTGAATACACTACCCGGCCTCGTAGAACTACGGAGATGAAGATTGCGCGGCCTATGTCAAGGTTCACCCATTTGCAAATATGTATTGACTCGGACCCAGCATGACCAAGTACGAGTCGACCCGACTTGATCGAGCTACACGTTTGAGGTCTTTTTTTGATGTCTTTTTTACAAAATTGAAACGTATCATAATGTTTGGATTGTTTACCCCATATTTTAAGTCATACAATTATTATTTCATTGATCTATAGTATGTATGCATTATTTAGCCTATTTTTCTCATTACTATGAAAGTGAAAATTATAATCTATAAAAATTAAAAATTACAACTTGTAAATAAAAGAAAATGGAAGAAACAAGAGTCAAGAATAAGAAGAATGCCGTTGTCCACGCCATGTCGAGCTTTGAAATGTTCGCCCCTTCTTGGAAGTAGACACCGCCTTGAGAGCACTGAGAGAGAATCTCCACCTTAGGGAGGTATGGAAGAAAATAGAGGAGGAGAAAAGATAGAAGAAGAAGAAAAAGTTTTAAAATTATAAATAGTAAAAGTTAGGGACATAGTATTGAAAAAAAGAGAATAGATTATAATCGGGAAGGAATTAGAAGATGATGAAGAAGAAGAAATTGTAGAGGACAGGAAAATGGACAACTTTAATGAAGAGAGCAAGATGAAAAGATGAGTAAAAGAGGGATAAAATAAGAAAAGAATGGAGAAAATTGCTATTTTATGGATGAAAAAGATTGGCAGAGGGAAAATGCAAAATAGCTAGAAAATAGTGCAGAATTAGAGAAAGAGAAGGATGAAGAAGTTGAAGATCTTTGAAAAATGAACAATGTATGTGAAGATATCAGAGGGAGAAGAAGATCAGAAGGGGGTGAAATCAGAGGAAGAATAGAACTGTGCAAGATGGGTGAACAATAAAATATGAAAGATAGATCCTTGAAAACTAGAAGCTAGTGTGAAAACTAAGAGGAATTAGAGAATGACGAAGAAGAAGTTGGAGAGCATTTAAAAGTGCATAACTTTCATGAAGAGAGTCGACTGAAACGAGGATTAGAAAGGGTTGCAAAAGGAAAGCCTAAGGTTAGGAGCAAGTGAGAGAGGGGCGACCCTAGGTTTCCATATAGGGAGAGATCCTCCTTCCAACAATTTCACTCCAAAAATATTCCTTCTTATTTCTCCTTTCACTCAAATATGACATGGCAGCTGTCTTGACTTGGTCAATGCTGGAGGGGGGCACCCTAGGGCAACCATGCCCTGGTCTTGTGACTCTTTTGCCCCTAGCCCTTCTATTAAATGCCTTCTATGTCCTACCATATTCTGCTACTGACATCATCTCTTGACGAAGGGACGCAAACTCCATGGCCTTTCGATTTTTACTTTTCAATCCTTATGATCTTTTCTAATTTTAGGAATATCCCCTATGACCTCAATATTTTAAAATAAATCCTCAAAATCCATTAATAATTCTGATAGATCCTCGACGTCGACCTTTGTGGTTCAAATCTAGTTTACATGTTTTTTCAGTTCGATCGATAATTAGCTGAACGAGAAAATTAAAAAAATTAAAAAGGTAGAGCAACCCCCGATAAAGTGATGCTATTTAATAGCGAGTGCCCTTCCATTGAAGCATCAAGTGATGGATCCCAAATTTTGGGATAACTTTACACAAGAAGTTATATTCCGTTAGATTGTATGCTGTTCCAATAGTAGGCCCATTACCTGAGACAAATGAGGGTGTTCGATCTTTATTTTGCTGATTTTTTCGAATGATTGATTAGTACCGACTAAGGTTCGTCGACTTGGTGATTCGTATCAGATTGTTTCTTCCCTGATTCGGTATGATATGGCTGAGTCATATCCGACTCGACTCTCTCTCTCCCCCTCTTCCCCTCCTCTCTCTCTCTCTCTCACTGTGACTCGGCTCAACTCGATCGATCTTGAGAGTGATCCTCAGTGTATCGGGCTTACCCTGATACGGTATCATATGTCCGAGTCGACTCGAGTCGGACCGAGTCGACAAACTATGGCACTAACATGTAGGTATAGTTGACGCTGCCCGATCGATGCGTATCGCACGTATCAAATTATGTCAGTCAAAAATTGACAAAGTGGTACTCCGATGTGCCTTTGATCCGCTACTAAATCGGTTGGACCGGGCATGCCGTCTTGGACGATGTGATCCGATGCGACTCACAACCGACACATTCGATCTTGGATCGTGCGATGAAAATGGCAAGACGACCCAAAAGCAGGGTTTCGTTACTCAACTTCTCATCCACATGCAGCCGTGCAAGGGTTCCTTCCAACAATCTAATTGGCTACAAAAGGTGAGTTTGCGCTCTTTTCTTCTCCCTTTTTTGTAAGGTGATCGATTTGTTATCAGAATCGTATCGATATCTGGACTGATTAATGAGTTGATTCGGTTCGTATCGATTGGACCATTCAATCGAATCGATTTGAATCCTGTGACGCGCCAACCCTGGTGCGTCACAGTCTCTGACGCACCCAGCCCAGTGCGTCAGAAGACGAGAAGAAACCAACTGTGACGCACACCGCTCAGGATGTCACAGCCTCTGATGGACCACCATTGGTGCGTCAGAAGGCGGAATGAAGCTGGCTGTGACGCACACCCCTCGCGGCGTCACAGCCTCTAACAGCCCTACCCAGGCACGTTAGAAGCTGGGGACGCATCAGCTTTGACGCTCCCCCACAGGGGCGTCACAAGGCTCTGACGCCCCACCCTGGGTGCGTCAGGGGCCTTGACCCCCCCAACGGTCAAAAAAACCCCAACGGTCGGAAGCCACAACGGTCGGATGCCAACGGTCAGATCGTCACTCTGACGGTCCAACCTAGGCGCGTCACACGCCCTGGGGGTCTATCATGGGACCGTCTGGCCCACGGACCACCCTATTGGCAAAACAGCGCCACGTAACGCACCCGCCTTGGGGCATCACAGGCTGTGACGCCCCACCCTAGGGCGTCACAAGCTGTGACGGTCTCTGGAGGGACCATCACACCATCCCAGTGGCGAACCAGCGGGAAACGATCCAAAATACCAACCACGCCCCCATACCTCCATGGGAGAAGGGAAAAACGAGGGGGAAACCCCCAAATAACTCCTAGCATGCATCTACAGTCTCAGATCGGCCAAAAATACAATGAATCGACGGATCGGCTCACAACCCCAAAATCATGGTTTTTGCCCTAACCCGCTTAAAAACACCCCTCTCGGCTCCCTCTCGGCCTACAAATTTAGGGAAACGGATGGATGAGCATAGAGATTCATCCTCCTACCTCAATGGAGCGAATGCTCTGTTGAATCGCCGCCGAAATCAAGGAAGAAGCTTTTAAACCCTCGCACGCCCCGCCTCTCGCCACGAAAAGGACGTCCCCGCGTCTGCCTCGTCGCCGCCGCCACGCCGTTGCCGGAGTGAAGGAGGCAACGCCACGAATGCCCGGGGAGGAAGGAAGCCACGGTTGGGGAGGGGGCGCTCTCCAACGGGAGGAGGAAGAAGAAGAAGAAGAAAAGGAGGAAAAAGAAAAAAAGAAAAGGTTTGGATCAATTAGTCATTTATTTATTCTAAGAACAATATAGCCAAATTATTATTTATTCAATATTATTATAGGAATATGTAGTTATATGTACTTACTCCCATTTAGCCCTCAAAATCACTGGGCGTTATAAGGTGGTACAGGAGAGGAACCCTCGTCGGAGGGGTAAAGAAGGTTCATGAACCCTGAATGAGCGGCCCTTGGATCGGGGCACACTCAGGAACAAGATAGGAGGTATCTTCAATAGAGATAAGGGAAGTGGATTGGACAGTTTGAAAATTGACATTTTTTTTTCATTTTTAGTAATAGCAAAGCAATGATAATGAGGAGTAGAAGATGATGGGGTTGAAGTGACAAGATTTGTGGATTCCTGGGTAGGAGATTGGTTGCATAATCTCCTATGAGGGGACATGATGGAAAGCTGGGAAAAGTGCTCAATGAGCAAAGGAGGAATTGACGACGTTAATAAGAAATCAAAAGATAGGGAGATCATGACCGCAGATGGTTTGGGAATGCTGACCTTCAAGAATTTAGAGCACATGAAGGTAATCAATGATGGATGGGCAGAATTAAGAAGAAAGAGACCGGCCCACAGCCTATCTATAGTGAAACCTTCTTCAAACGGCACATCCGGCTCCCCGGTGTCTGTGTAGTTGTTCAACAGCTGTCTCTTATCAGTGATAACCGCCATCTTTTCCAGCATATCATGGATAAGTGGTAGCCGTTCCAGATCAGTCGGCATAAACAGATGAATCAGAGCAATAGTAATGTCATTCATATCAAACCATCTGTACCATTCACACTTGGGGTCATCCATTTTTCTTCTTTTATCAGGCCTTAAAGACTCCAAGGCTTTATAAGTGACCAGTGGGGCTATATGGCGAGCAAACTGGCATGCATGCACATCTTGATTGTCCAATAGTGAAGTAACTACAGTAGTCTGCTCCCCAATCTATTCAATGGGCTCCTTGACAAAATGTGTATATAAAGACCATGTGAGCGGATATCTGTCTGTCTTGAGAGTGGAAGTCATAGTAGCCCATGGCTCTTCTTCATTCTTATCAAGATCTTCTTTACTCGCCCCTTTATACCCTAGGCCCCCTCGCGGGATTAGCTTGTGATTTTTGACGGGCTTAACTCTGCCTTGGAGACTGGCGCCAAAGCCCTTGCCGGTCTTATACCCCATTCTCATCATAATGTTCGAACTCGGGGTGTTCATCATTTTCTTCTTTTTCTTCCCCTTTTGAGGTATGGGTGGTGTCGATGCAGATGCAGAGGCTGAGACTTGTGGTCTTAACAAATCATGCCGTGGGTCGACAAGATCTAACATAAATAACAAGGGCCTGTTGCTGGCCATATGGAGGGCACCGATGTGGCAGAGTGTATATCAACTGATGGCAAAATGGGGATACTAGTGACTTTGATGATGCACCCCTTGTGTGGAAATTTTATGCATTGATGATTTGTTGAGGGTATGATGTCAAGCACTTGGATGTACCGACGGCCCAGAATACCATTGAAAGTTGGATCCATATCTATGATGTGAAAATCTGTTGTAACTGACACGGGACCCAGCCCGACTTTCAAAGTGATCATGCCCATGGGTGACTTTTTCGTATTATCATAAGCAATGATTGTAATGGTAGATGGCCGTATCTCACTATCCGGAATGCCATACATTTTCAAAGTGCTAGGAGGCAACACATTTATGGATGCACTAGTATCCACCAAACATTGACTGACAGCCACTTTGTTAATATCAATGGTAATGCACAAAGCATATTTCCTGGCTGGCTTTGGAGCCAGCTCATGTTCATAAAAGACAATAGCCGGTTGGTCACCTGCCAAAGTTAAGACTGAGGTCATCTGGTCAACTGGAATATCCTCATTGACCATCACCTTATGTAGATACTGCTTTAAGGCCAGTTGGAGAGTGGTGGATCTTTTAATTAACTCCAAAATAGAAATCCTAGACGGGGTCTTGTCCAGATGCTTTAACAAATCATATTGGGTACCCGATATGGATTCCTGTTCTTGATCTTGCTCCTATTGCTCATGTGTGGGCTCTTGCTCCCATTGTGGAAACACACGGTGGAATATCCATCCACTATGGAGCACCATAGTTTGCGAAGATCGCGTCTCTGTCGGGTTTTGGGTAGGCGAAGGATTGGTAGATGTGGAAGGGATATCAGGGTCGAAGGGTGTTGGAGATGGAGTGACTGAAGAGGGGATCCTTATGAGGGGCCTTGTCGGCTGAGGATAAGTGGATACTAGGGTGGTGGGTAGTGAACGTCTAGTGGGAGAGGGACTGAAAGGGGCAGACAGCGCCTGAGTGGCTAGAGTAGGTATAGGCTGAATGAGGAGCGGCCTAGGTGGAGGTAATGGATTTACGGGGAGCATAATGGATGTCGGTGTAGGTAGGAGTAAGGGGGTCCTTGCGGGCAAAGGGTGAATAGTAGCAAGAGGCAGAACGGGTGCCGGTGATGGGTGGATGAGGAGTGGCTTAGCCAGCAAGGGATTTGTGGAAGGAGGAGGGGTTTGCGGTAAGGAAGGGTTTGTGGGGGTTCAAATGAGGAGCGGCCTAGCTGGCAAGGGATTTGTGGAATTAGGAGGGGTTTGTTGTGGTGCGAGAGAAGGTGGAAGGTGAATAAGAAGTGGCCTAGATGTAGGGTTGGTGATAGTGGAGGGGATTTGGGTGGTGGCACGTAAGAGGGTACGTGAAGGTTGAGGGAAAGGTGTTGGTTGAGGGATTGTTCTTAGCAAGCATGGGGGTTGATTTGAATTTTGGTATATAGCTCCGATAGAGGCGCTTTCTTCATGCCACCCCTGCCCTCTCTCCACCTCAGGGAAGGAGGTGAAATGGTTTAACTGTTGATTGGGTCCTGGGTGCTCCGGTAGCAGATTGTGGACAATCCCATGTCCGGTTGTGGCGCAGGAGCTTGTTGCGGCGGAGGAGGTTGTTGAACTTGCTGTTGAGGTGGCTGCTGAGCCTGCTGCTGCCGAGGAGGTCATCGCGCTTTCAAAGTCATAATGAACCACCTCATCTCATCCCAGTCAATACCGCCCTGATCATTTAGATCATATATGTAATCCTTGAAGTGAAAGCAATGGTCTACGTTGTGGCTGGGTTGCCGATGGTAGACACAATACCGAGAGGTATCCATATTTTGTGGTCAGATCGGCCTCTCCTTTGGTAATGCGAGCACGTTGGTGGCCATAAGGGCATTGAATATATCGGGAAGGCTCTCGGGTAATGGAGGGTATTGTGCTCTTTTGGGGCCCATGGAGTTGATTGAATTTCTCATCAAAGCTGGGCTGAGGGGGTGGTGGTTGATAAAGAACTTGAGCTTGATTGAATATGTAAGGAGGATATTGATGATATTGGCCCTAAGAAAATTGAGCTTGAGGGTATGGGGCCTGGGAATGCTGAATTGGAGGTTGCTGAATTTGGGGTTGATGTGGAAGAGGTGCATAAGAGAGATTTTGTTGAGTTTGGACTGGAACTTGGAAGGGTTATTTCTAAATTGGTTGATTTGAGGGATTGGATGGCTGGGATGGTCCTTGTTGATTTCTCTAAGAAAAATTGGGGTGATTTCTCCTACTTGGATTGTAAGTGTTTTGAGTATGGATCATAGGCCGACTTAGAGATGTCCTGAGCAGCAAAAATCTATTCTTGGATAAAGGGAGGGAGTTGGGCTACTGTAGGGCAATCAGAAACAGGATGATTCGGGCTTGAATATAGGACACAAACTTCCTGATTATTGGAGTTTGAGAAAGGTTGAGAATGAGAAGTAGATGGGAAGGAGGGATCCTACCTATTCATAGCTAACAACTGATCTAGCTTTTGAGCCTCTTGGTCTACTTTGTCCATCATTTGTGCCAGCATATCCATTTTATTCAACTTCTGAGTAAGGGCATTGATATCCATTCTATTCTCCGACTCACCTTGATTTTTTACTTCATAAAGCCCTGCCCTCTTAGATGGTCCAATCATTCTTTCATATGATGAAAATGAGGCATGACTAATAGAGTTTTTACTAAGCATTTCAAACAAACCATATGCCTCATCTTCACTCTTGCTCATAAATGCCCATCCACATGATGTGTCTACCATTTGTCTATAATTATCAATCAATCCCTCCTAAAATGCCTGGACAATCTGTCATCTTAATAGTCCATGATGTGGACATTTTCTAAGTAGATCTTTTAGTTTATCCCAAGCTTCATGAATATGTTCTCTAGGATTTTGTGTAGATCCAATGATAGCCCTCCTCATTGTATTGGTTCGTCCTATGGGGTAGAACTTCTTAAGAAATTCTCTCTGCATCTCAGCCCAAGTTTCTATGGGTTTACCCAAGAATGCTAACCAATATTTGGCCTACTCTGCGGGCCTGCCGCTTTGCTTAGTGCGCTGCAGGCAACCCGCGATAGGAAAACTCCAGCCCATCTGCATGCAACTGCTGCTTCGCGGCGCTCAAAAACCGCGATGCCAAGGTGCTTGGCTCGTGTTGGTAGATTAATTCAATTCTTACTGCGCGCCCTATTGCCTTTGGCTGCGCCTCTTGCAATTGGCCGCTTTTGACAAAGGCGAGATAGGCGCCGATCTTTTTTTCGAGAAGATTGAAATGGTGCTGTTCGTTGTCCCAATCAAGATGGTCGGAGATGGTCAAAACCACTTTGCCATCCGCTTTTGAAATCCCCATTCCATCGACAGAGTTCGAATTTTCTACCGTCAAATCAGTGCTCCAAAGAGTTTTTCGAGCTGATGAGATGCGTCAAGCGACGCTCCACTTCGCTTTCCTGTCTGTAGCAGACATTAGACCTCGTACCGCGCCAAAGCACCCGCCATCAAGCCCGACAACTCTTCGCCACCCGACACCGCCAGACCCAGGTCGCGCAGCAAGCCATCGCGGATGCCGTAGACCCAGCCGTGTATGGTCAAGTCCTGGCCGCGTTCCCAAGCGTCTTGCACGATCGTGGTTTGGGATACGTTGACCACTTGCTCCAGCACGTTCAATTCGCACAGGCGGTCGGCGCGGTCGCGGCCGATCTGGTAGTCGTAGCCCAGTTCCTCGCCCTTCTTGATGTCCTTGATGGCATCGATGAACACGCGGCCCTTCTCGGTATCCGACTCGCAGTTGCCATCGCAGCTATGGTTGATGAAGCGGCACTCGTTGCCCTTGCGCGTGGCGTCGATCACCGTCTTGCGATCGGCGATGAACAGGAAGGTGTGGTTGTCGTTGACGTCCGAATTCTCGTAGCGCTCATCGGCCTCCTTGTGGGAGATGCGCTCGCCGAGGTACTCGGAAACGCGCGTGCCCTTGGGGATGTCCTGCTTCGCGAAGCAGCCGTAGCCGTGCACCTTCGAGCCGCGCACTTCGATCCACTTGTTGGGGGCGTAATGGGTCTTGACGACCTTGCTGGTCTTCTTCTTTGCCATTTTCCTTACACCGCCACGGGCGCCTTGATGGGCGCGTCCCTTCGACCTTGCCGCCGTCCGGCAGGGTGACGTCGGCCTTGAGGCCGGGCTTGAGCTTGCTGAGGTCGGCCTCGGGCACCTCGGCGTCGATCTCGACCAGGCCGTCGCGGGCGATGCGGAACAGGGGCTGGCCGGCCGAGGCGCCGGACGGCAGGTCGCCGGGGCGCACGTAACGGGCCAGCACCGGGCCGGACACCGGCGCGCGCAGGGTCATGCGCGCCTGGCGGGTCTTGAGGTCGTCGAGCTGGGCCTGGGCGGCCACCACCTGGGCGCGGGCGGTCTTGGCCGCGAACCGGCGGGTGTCGATGTCCTCCTGCGAGAGCACGCCCTTGTTGTCGAGGCCCTCGACGTTCTTGGCCTGGCTCTCGGCGCGCTCGGCGGCGAGGGTCTGCTGGGCGACCACCGCCTGCTGCTCGGCGATCTGCGAGCGCAGCAGGGTGTCGTCGAGCTGGGCCAGGGGCTGGCCGGCTTTGACCCAATCCCCCTGGTCGACGAACACCTTCTCGACCTTGTAGCCGGACAGCTCGGAGGTTACGGCGGCCTCCTCGCGCGGGGTGAGGATGCCGGACACCGTCAGGGTGCTGGCCAGGGCCTGGTCGACCACGCGGGCCACCCGCACGGCGCGCGGCGCGGCGTCGGCGGCCTTGGCCTGCGGCTTCTGGCAGCCGGAGACGGCCAGGGCGCCGATCACGGCGGCGGTGGCGAGAAGGCCCAGGCGGTGATGGGAAGAGCGGGTCATGAAAGTCCGGAGGCTCTGCGTATGGGGTTTCATCGGGCGGCCAGTTTGGTTTCGGGCGTCCAGCCGCCGCCCAGCGCCTTGAACACCTGCACCGAGCGCTGCATCACGCTGACCTGGGCCTGGGCCAGGGACAGGCGGGCCTGGCGCCAGTTGGCCTCGGCGGTGAGGGCGGTCTGCAGGTCGTTGAGGCCGCGGCTGTAGCCGGTTTCCTTGGCCTGGTAGGCGAAGGCGGCGTTCTTCTCGGCCGCCTCCAGCAGGACCACCCGCTTCTTGTCGCTGTCGTAATATGTGAAGGCCTGTTCGGCATCGGAATAGGCGGTCTGCACCGACTTTTCGTAGGCCAGCACCGCCTGACACCGCGTTCAGCGCCTCTGAGGCGGCTCAGGCGATGGAGGAGCTGGTCAAGGCTGGTATCTCCACCACCGACGTTCTGAACGGCGCCGCCGACGCCACCGTGGCTCTCGCAGCCGCTGGTGGCGTTGATCTGCCGACCGCAGCGACCATCGCTGCGAACTCGATGAACCAGTTCAACATTGCGGCGGATGACCTGACGCATGTGACGGACATCATCGCTGGTGCTGCGAACGCATCGGCGATCGACATGGGAGAGTTTGCCCAGTCGATGCAGCAGGCTGGTGCGGTCGCCAACCTGGCCGGTCTCGGATTCGACGACACAGCCCTGGCCATCGCCGCCATGGGCAACGCGGGCATCAAGGGTTCCGACGCCGGTACGTCTCTCAAGACGATGCTGATGAACCTCCAGCCGACGACCAAGAAGCAGATCACGCTGTTCGAGGATCTGGGTCTGGTTACGCTGGACCAGGCGAAGGCAATGCAGTTCCTCACCGAGAACGGGTTCGCTCCGGCGAGCGACTCGGTCGACGATCTCGATGCCGCGTTCATGAAGATGGCGAAGAGCCAGCTCGGCGCCGACGCCACAACCAAGCAGCTCGACAAGGCTGTCAACGACATCGTGGACAGCTCCGGATTGATGTCCAATGCCTTCTACGACAGCGAGGGGCATCTCAAGTCGCTCACCGAGATTTCCGGTACGCTCAATGGCGCTCTGGAGGGCATGACCGACGCGCAGAAGCAGATGGCTCTGGAGACCATGTTCGGGTCCGACGCCATCCGTGCTGCTGCGGTCATCGCAGACACAGGGTCGGAAGGATTCGACAAGCTCTCTGAGTCCATGAACAAGGTGTCCGCCGCAGACGTGGCCGCGACCCGAATGGACAACTTCAAGGGTTCGATGGAGCAGTTGAAGGGTTCCATCGAGACGGTCATGATCCAGATCGGGACCATGTTGATCCCGATCATCCGAGACATGGTGGATGCTGTCTCCTCCGCGGTGGACTGGTTCTCGTCTCTGGACGAAGGAACGCAGAAGACGATCGTGGTCGTGGCAGGCCTGGCGAGCGGACTCCTCATACTGTTCGGCGTCACAGTAGGCAGTGAGGCGGTCCCAAACCGCCTTGCTTTCGCCTCAAACGCCTCACTCTCAGTCTTCTCTTTCTTTTGGTCCAGTCTTGGTTTAAACCTCCTTATTCAAATCTTATCTTATTTGTATGTATGTATTTTTGCCTCAAATTATGATTATTGGTAGTTTGATTGAAAATCTTGATTGTATGTATGTATTTTCTTTGATATTTAGGCATATATTTATATATTGAATTGTATATATATATTTTTAATAAAATGCTTCAAACGCCTAGGCCATCGCCTAGGCGTTTGAGGCATGAGACGACCCCTTGGTCACCTCGGTCGCCTCACGCCTCGGACTACATAGCAATGGGCTGCCTTGTTTAGTCACATTTATAGTGTGACTCGAGCTGGACCACATGACTTCTCTAACTTGACTTCAACCTCATCATCGAACAAACCTCAGTCCAATTATTTAGGAACCCAAAACAGTATCTTTTCAATAATTATAGGATAATTCCTTACAACTCTGTTTCCCAACTGGCTTAGCTTAGGTATGAAAGAAGTGACAGTAGCTACAATGAGTGACTTGTATGATAGTTGTCACTAGGAGAAAGTATTTAACTGTAAGAGAATCCCAATGCACTAGAAGGGAACGTAATTTGACAGAGAAACAAGCTGATATCAAAGGTTATCAACATAAACAGCCATTAGCATTGTAACCATTATCTGCACAGACACAAAAATCATGACAATGAAAAGTGCAGATAGAAGAATGTTGAAAACCATCAATAAACTGTCCAACAGCCTCAATGCTGATGTAACTATATGATTGAACAGCATTTAAATAGATAGCGCCAGTCCAACAGCAAGCCATGTAATTCCTATCATCAACATCTCTTACGAGATTCATTCTCAGACATGGGACAATCCTCGGCTACCATTCTTAAGAATTAAATCATCAACATTTGGTGGATAGCAATGCAGCATACACGATAAATTTATGTCTGCCACATTTCAACAGGACTAGACTCTTTGATAATTTTGCTCGCCTAGGCTTAGGCTGTGGATCAAACAGGTCAATTAACAGTTTCAAGCTGTCAAGTATTGGTCAAAATCCCGCTTTGACTCCCATGATAGAACATTTGCTTTTGTTGCTATTGGGGTTACGGTCTTTACCGTGCTGTCTTTTGTGATTCTTTGCTGTGGTGACATTTTTCCAAACATGCCTGTTAGGAGTTTGCTAGCTGTGTGCATTGTGATCGTACTTACCGTAGATATTTGAGCTGTTCTTTTATTTGTTATAAAAAGGGGTCTTGGATTGCAGGCATGCTTGAACTGAAAGGATCGATTGCGAAGATGCCTGCCCCATCTAGTTAGCTCATATGGTCAATAAAACCCACTAGTCCGCACTGTTTCTCAACCCTCCCAACAAGGAACTTCAGATGTTTTATATAGCAAATTTGGTCTATTTCTCCCTACATTAACATCACCCTCCCATTTTGGCTTGTTAGTTATGGTGAAGCTTGACATACTGCGCATGTACGGTGCGGGCATATGATGCATTCACCACTGTAGCTTGTAGGAGCTACCAAGGGTTTAGCCAGCCTAGGTTTATTTACTGCCATGGTTTTTTCATTTTAGCATTGGGTAACGTACGAAGATGTTGAAAAACTAATATATGAATCCAACTTGACTCATATAGGCTTTATACAAGCTTTCTTAAGAATCTTAATTATGGATGTTTGTTAAATATACTTGCATCATGTTGGTTGACTCGAGATCCATGGTTTGAAGACTGATCTGACTTGTATGGCTTTGATTGAGGCAGTTAATGTGATGAGCCTTGTAATGATGGTCATCATGCATGATAGGGCTTCTTGGTTGTTCATGTCATGTTGTGTCCATATATATATTCATGTTAATTGACGCTTTCAAGAAACAAACGAGGAGAATGAAGATGTATTGTCCCTTTTTACCTTAATGCAATAAAAAGATTGCTTGTGAAATGGGTTGGGCTCAGTGTATGGAAGCATATTGATGTGTTTATAATGTTAATCTTGGCCTTGTAAGTATGTTGGCCATTAAAACTGTCATAGTATATTGAAATTGTGTTTATGTTGGTTTTATTTTCTTAATGCTTTTGTCACTTGTTTTGAAATTCTGTTGGCTGTGCTATTGTTCTTTTATGGTTGTTTCAAAAAATTAATACTTTGTTCGGCGGATCACCGATGCCGAAGCACAGATGACGGCGATGGGTATCGCGTTCGCCGCGTCTTCGGACGCTTGGACCGAATCCGAACTGACCGACGCCATGGCGGTTGTGAGCCGGAGGATGGTGGCATGACGACGAACATCGGCAACCACCTGATCGATGTCGGCGCTTACGGCAACGCTTGGTATCGAGGCGTCGTCCAGTCCGAAACCGACAAGAGCTACGTGGTCGTGGCTCCCGGCACTGACGTTGGGCGTCGCGTCTACAAGTCGGCGACCGACGTCTTGCTGCCCGCCGAGGCAGACATTCAGCGGGCAGTCCGCTGGCATGGGGAGCGCTGGAGGGAATTCAGCGCTGCCGTATCAGGCGCCAAAGCTACTCTGATGGAAGCGAAGCGCCAGCGAGCCGAAGCCGCTCTTGAAGCGCTCAAGGCAGGTGCCTGATGGACACCCGCACCCACCACGAAGCCCAGATCAAGCGCTTCGACTCCACGTTCGGCGGCGAGCTTGAGGACGCGATTACCACCCTCGCCTTTCGCAATGGCCTGTCGTGGTTCTCCGACGACCAGATCGCCGACATTCGCGACCTGATGATCCAGACCGCAGCGGACAAACGTCGCCGCGCCGCTGAAAGCCGCGCGCACTACGCCGCCCTCAAAGCCCGCCAGACCAAGGAGCAGGCCGATGTCTAACGCCTTTTGGAACTTCGCCGCTGATCGCCCTTGGTGTCTCTGTCTGATCATTGTCACTGCCATCCTGATTGGATCGGCGATTGGAGGGCCGGCTTGATGAACCCGGCTGACCTCCTGATCGCCCTTGAGCAGCTTCTGAAAACAGAACCCGCCATGCCGATACGGCGCGCGGCGCAGCGGCTCTACATCGAACTCACAGAACCGGAAAGGAAAGCGGCATGAACACCGCAGCGAAAGCCCTCACCGTTGAGCATGAGCCGACCGCACTCCAGTCGGCCGAAGCGCCGGCAACCGAAAGTGCCGCGATCTTCCAGATTATTTCCCGGCTCGCCTCCAATCCAGCGGCAGACCCGGACAAGATCGAACGCTTCCTGGCTATGCGCGAGAAGGAACTCGACCGCATCTTGGATAGTCTTTCTCCGTATGTTGTCATATTTATCCTTCCAAATCTCATTTATTTATTTGATTTTCTATTTTGGAGATAAGACACGCATCAAAAGTCATCTTTGCATCAAGTATTATCTTCTAACATTTTCATGAAAGTCTATCTTCCCATACTCTATCTTTTACGCATCTTATTTACATTGTCTGTAATAACATAAGTCTTGCGTGCAATTGAAGTATTGCTTACAATATTGCTATAAACTCTGCACCGATCATTTACATTTTTTGCCAAATATTATATGCCAACAATATGATTCTAATAACTATCTTGTTAGTATAACAATGAAATGCAAATATGTTGTATTCATTTGTAATAAAAAATATTCTTCATGATTAAGTAGTTATCTAAATTACATCATTTGTATTCATATATGTTAGGTATACATTCATATTTTGGAGAGGGGGAGATTTATGACCCACAATTTGACAGTCTAAAGGCCCATAAAGGCCTGCGCGGCCCAATAAGTGATAGCCCTATCAAGACCCACTTGCTACAAAGCCCAAGGTAAAATACCCAACAAGACCTACCGAGCCTTTGCTCGGTCACCTGAGTGAAGGCCTCCCCAATGCTCGGGAAGAGCCCAGGCGATGACTAATTCGAGCCATCCAAAGGTGGATAAAATACTCTCTCTGAGATACCGAAGTCCAGGACTCCCTGCATGTTAGTATTGGTGTGCTACATGCCAATTTAGAGTCTGGTAGGCCCGATAGTTATATGATCTTGTTCATTATTAATGAAGTGGTATTTGAGCATAAATGTGTGCTTGTATATTACTTTACGATGTCCCTAGGATATGTGGTTGTAAAGTTTACTCAAGATGGGATCTCGATCATGAGACTAACTTTACATGAATACATACCTTAAAATTGTTCATGGTTGGAGGGTAATCACTCAGGGACTCTGATTACCTATTAAACTAGTACACATGATGTGTGAGTGAGTAGTCTCATAGTTACTGGTGCGGGGCACCAACACATCTGTGTAGGTGTACGTCCTAGAAGGATGTACACTGAACTGATCCGCTATTGGATCTTCAGATGGTTGATTATACCTACTAGGCCACCGCCTAGGCGTTTGAGGCATGAGACGATCCCCTGGTCCCCTCGGTCGCCTCACGCCTCAGACTACATAGGATGGGATTGATAGCTATGATTATCTTGTTGGTTTATGATATAATTTCCTCATGTTTTGGTGTGTTGGTTATGGTTAATCCGTGAGTGGTATCATTCTTCCTTGCATGTCCTTGCCTCTTGTCCGCATTGTTGGTCATATAACAGCACCTGGAAACTTTCTGTTGCCTGTCAGATGCAAAAGATGCCATGTTGGATATGGCTGCTTCCAACAGATAATGCATATGATGGATCATTAAGTGCCAGAGAGTCTGTAAAGAAGCTTCTATTTGGGGCTATGGGAAATGATATTTTCATGAATGCAATTTTGGCATAAGCATGTGATGAGTGATTGACAAGAGATGTTAATGGGTGTACAATTGACTAGTAGTCATTCAGAAATGTTTTACCATCATATCAGAGCGTGGCTTATGGGAGTACCAGAAGTAGTGGTATCAGATGACTGCACAATTTTTTCAGGAAATGATTAAATTCTGTTCTCAAATTAAAAAAAGAAAAAATGACATGCCACTTTGTTTCTAGTTGTGGTGCCCTACCATAGTAGCTGCGATAGGATTCTGTCATGTGGTTTTGTGATTCTAGTCTTTCTGATTTAATGATTGTTTTTTTACTGATAAATTCTTAGATTGTGAAATGAAATGATTTCACATATTCAAACTTATTTGGGAAAGCATTATAGGAACTTGGGATGAGTTTAATAAGTAGAGAGGTAAACTTCTGCTGAGAGATCTGAACTTTAAATGTGCTCCCAATGACCAGACAAGGCTTTAATGGAGATTATAAGAGGCATAGAGCCTTGTCTGACCAGTTCGGTGAGTCTCCATCCTTGAAGGAGTAGGGTGGCCTGATTCTTTGTTGACTTCAGGTATCTGATATCATCCTTCTTGTGTTAAGTTAATTGTGTATCTTGTGTAGGTTCTTACCTACTAAATGCTGAAAGCATTTTGTTTTTTCTCTGATAAATATTAATTTTGCAGTACTCCAGTTTCTTAATCACTAGTCAAAGAAACGTGTTTCGC
>JANBPO010007619.1:0-13508 GCA_024336825.1 Amorphophallus titanum
TCACTCATCCAGTTTTATTCTAATATTTTTCAAGTAATCAGATGACTAGCAAGGCTGTGACTTCAATGGGAAGGGAAAGTGTGCAAGAGAGCTCCTAAAGATAGATGACATGTGTCTTTTACTTTTCTTGAGTCTAGATTAGAATCTTGTATTAAGTATGGCTAGTGCGTCTTTTATTTTCTTTGGAAATTGTAATTGAGTCAATAAGTTGTAATAACAAGTTTATATCAATAAAGTTTATTTTGTCAATTTCTGGTCTTTTGTGTCTTAAGTTGTTGCTCTGATTGACACGACTGTATCGCTACAACATTCCGAGCAATACATTCCGCTACTATCAGTTTGGAGGGTGACAGAAGTGGCATCAGAGCCTCGGTCTTCTTAAACCCTAGGTTTGGCGGTGAGTATGTGTCATTTAGGTTCTTTTCCTTATTATCACCCGGTGAGAATGGGTAGAGCTTAGCGCTAAATATTAAAAGTTGTAATTCTAAGAACAATATGATAATTAACTTTCATTATTTAACCCTCATAATTATTCTTGCAGGAACCTAGACCCAATGGAGGCGGCTAGGTCTAGCTTTGTTCTCCAAGTAGCACTCGTAGATATCCAAGCTTATGTGGACCTAGTTAGGAGATTTCAGTTATTAGAAAAGGCTGCAGGAGAAAGAGAGAGAGTTGAAGAGAAGGAACAAGTCACAAATTTTAGAAAGTTCAACTCGGCAAAGAAAACTCGGCAAAGAAGAGACCTAATAAGGGTGGTAACTCGCAAAAAGGTAAGAAGCTAAAGAGAGAAAATGATTGGTAGCTCCTATAGATTCATCAGAAGAAAGGTGTAAGTTTTCTGGTAAGGATAGTCACCAATCAGAGATTTGTTGGTGGAAGTCGGGAGCGTGTCTTCGTTGTGAGAGCTGAGAACATAAGATAGCTAAATGCCCTATTCTGACTACGAAGCACCAAGGAGAGACTCAAGCTTTAGTAGAAGCCGAGCTTGCCAACGAAGGAGTTCTTGAGGGTATCCCTCATTCTTAACATTGAGTTAGTTCTTTCCCCATTTCGTATATCCTAAATTCTTTTGCTTGCATAGTTACCTTAGTGATTCCAATTAACCTAAAGACACACGAACTTTAGGGAAATAAACTAAAGACCTAGGGGCATGACTCAAATAAAAGGAAAAATATAATGATATGACTCTCAAAAAAATAAGAAAATATATCATATGACTCAAAATAGATAACTAGACCATACTAGATGCGCCCGAGGCGAGCCATGAATGTGGGCAAGGGGGGTGATGTCCCCATCATCCCGCCTTCCTTCTTTTTGCGGAAGAGAAAGCCTGTGCCAGCCCTGAAGTCCTAGTGCCCTTTTCCTATCCTTGTAGGAGAGGCAGAAGAGAGCACTTGTTTGCACTTCCTAGCAGCTTCCAGTTCGCACTTTAGTTGCCAGACCTCGCTCGACGACCACCAACGGCCTCGCCTCCGCACCATCCAGTCCACCAGAAACTATGGCGGTCGTCACTTATGGTCCCATCGTCATTGCCACCCATGCGTGGGTGGGTTACTTGGTGGTGCTGATTACCTTCGGTAGTTTCATCCTGGTTGTCAGATCGCCCTACTTTTTGAGTGTGGTCCCCGTGGCTGCTTCATAGCCACCCTTATCTTCTGAGCTTGCTGGCGCCACGAATGCATCGCACCAGCTCCCAGCTTCAGCAACTTGCTCGAGCGCTAGGCTCGGGCCTTCTATCATTGGCCCCCGTGGGGGCGCCAGAATAGTTCTTGCCCCGGCAAATGCCAGCCCCCGGGACCAGGCTTGTCTGACTCCAAGCATGGGTTCCACGCCCCGAGCTTCGATCTCCACTGTAGCAATTCACTCGGGCTTACAACCCTGATCCCCAGCTAAGCTGGCATCCTGTACGGGTTTTCGCCCTAAGATGCATAGCTCCCCAGCATTCTACTTGGGCGCTCAACCTCGAGCCCCAGCCGAGCCAGCTCCCCATATGGGTTCCCTGATCCAAGGGCGGGTCTCTCTAGCACCCCGTTTGGGCCTCCCGACCCAAACCTCTATAGAGCCGTCGGCCAACCCGGGTCTTCAATGCCCGTTCGAGGCTCCCCAGTATCTAGACTGGGGCCACAACCTGGGGATCCTACAAGTTCTGTACTCGACGGGGGTCCTCTACATCGGGGTTTGGGCTTCTCAGCTCCATCACGGGGTCTTACCCCTGCCACGTAGTGATGTCGACTCTCAGTATGGGTCTTCCTCGATGGGATGCAGTGACCCCGGCGGTGGCCGAAGGGCTTTCATCCCACCCTCCGATCTTGCCAGCACTCTACACAGGCTTACAACCTCAGGTCGTCAGCATTCCGACACAACCAGCTATGTTGGTTCCCGATGCAAGCACGTCACCGCGAGCATCGTCAACACTTCTATCGGCTCAAGCAAAAGCCTATACCCGAGTCGCCCTGTCACCGGTCTTTGCCACAGACTTCGTGTCTTGGGGGCCGATCCCAGTGTTCCCTGATGACGGCTTTGTGCCACCAGCAGTCACAGGCCGGGTCTTCTCAGTCTAGCACCTCAGAGCGGGGTCTTTCACGGCTCCCCAGGAAAAGCGTCGCCATGGTCGTAAAGGCAAGCGACTCGTCATTGCTACCAGCAACTCTGGCAAGACCATTCTTGTCGGTGACTTACGGATTTGCCTTAATGAGGGTGAACCAATCATACCTCTGGAACGGATCGTTTCTACGGTCCCCACCGTGAACCGCTTCAGCCTCTTGTGACAAACGTGGGAGGATAAGGTGGAACTCAGAAAGGCAGGCACCCTGGCAGCGGCCCGGAGGCACCCGCACCAGCATGATGCCCGAGCTCCCAAGTCTCGTCTGAGAGACAGCAGCAAGGGAGACCTGCAACCCAACTTGAGAAGGATCTAGGTTACCCCGGAGGAAGCTCTAGCCGTTCAGAGGGCACGCCTCAGAAACTCCCTCCGGACACTCAGACTTGGCGCGAAGCCAGATGCGATTAGTCTGACAACTATGTTGGATGGCGACGCCTAGCCATCCTGCGCCTCTCATCCAAATAGGCGGAGGCAGAGACAGGCTCGCTCTGGGCCTCGCCAACATCTAGCTCCGAGCTCTCCTCAGGTTGATACCGAGATGGAGACTCCCCTGCAACATGCCTCGATGTTTGACAGGCTGGGGGCACCAGTCTACCCCATGAGGCACTCTCAGAAGAAGCGGACGGTCTAGCTCCTTAATGATGCGGTTAGGGTGTTCACGCGCTATGCCACCGGGCACCAGCCTGAGGCCCAGATTGATGACCTAAACTAGCCCATATCTCAGTTCAGGAGGCCGTGTCACCCAGCTCAGCCGCCGGCTCTGGTCGGCGATGTTGACACTTCTGTCGGGCCTTAGACGTCGGCGCGAGCGGAGGAAGCTCCCACTGAGGACCGTGCCACTCCTGCCAATACAGGGCCGATTAACAGCGCTCCCCCAGTCAATGAAGTCCAAGAGGTAACTCTTGAGACTCTTATGAAGGAGAACCAGCATCTGAAGGCTCTCCTACAAGACTTGCTTTAGGAACGCGACCTTCATCCTCAACCGCCTACCAGGTCTTCGACTGAAGCACCGGTCCTGCCAGGTAGGTAAAATGGTGCTAACACTTCGGCTGCGGCTGTCCAAACCCTGACGGTGACCGGGTTTGGCACGCCCATGGCCAAAGCTAAACTACGGCCATCCAACACATCGGTGCCAGAGAATCTTATGGCACAGCGCCAGATGATCGAGCAAATCGTTGAGACTAAGCTCGCCCAGTTTGGGGAAGGGGTCGCAACTATGGATCTCTACGGTGTCCCCTACCCGTTGCATCACCAACTTAAGAAGCTTCCCCCAGAGTACGCCAAATCACCGAAGCTACAAATGTTCGATGGGCAAGGATCTCCGCATGAACATTTTGCCTACTACATCACCGCCATGGGCAAACTCGCGTTGGACGAATCCTACCTCCTTCCCTACTTCGCCACTTCACTCATGGGAATGACTTTTCAATGGTATTCCCGCCTGAAGCCCAACCCAGTCATCGATTGGGCAGGTCTATAGAAAAAGTTCCTCGACCATTTTCAGATGACCGAGCGAAAGGTCTCCCTGGCCGAGTTCTGCTCTCTCTGACAAAAGAATGGCGAGAGTGCCCTTGACTTCATTAAGAAGTGGTGAGATCTCAGTTTGAGGTGTGTCAATCCATCAATCCAAGAGGATGCCATCACCATATGTCACCGAGGCTTGGCGGCCGAGGTTAGTGAAAAACTCCTTAGCACCAATATCAAGGGCTTCGACCAGCTCAACTCGGCCGTAGCTGAAATAGATATGTTCTTCGTCGATAACCTGAGCTACGTCTCAGCAAAGGGAAAGCAGGCGTGAGAACGCCAGCCTGGCAAGGAGGTGAACATCATTGAATTCACCCCCACTGCTAAAGCTAATAAGGAGGCCGGAACGAGTAGTTCTGACAAGAAGCCAGCTTATAAGCTAGCCGCTCCCTCCTTCTCAAAGCGTATGAAGACGCCCTTCTCCTTCAAGAAGGAACACACGAAGATGCTCTTTGACCTCTGTATGGCCCAGAAGATCGTCGAATTGCCCGAAGTCTTCAAGCCAGACGAAGCCCAGAAAATCGATGATCCCAGCTACTGCCCATACCACTGCATGCTGGGTCATCCTCTTGAAGGTTGCTACGTCTTCAAGACCCAGGCACAGAAGCTGATTCGAGATGGCCTTATTCAAATGAAGAGTGGTCTCGTCGATCCTCCGCAACCACACACGTGGTCCAGACCAGCCAAAGCAGCGCGAGTGGTACACCACCCGGCTAATGTGATCCACATGATGGCCGCATTTTCTCTTTCTGATGACGAATCAGAGGAGCCCAGCGCCAGTCGAAGGGGACGTTCAATCGGGTATCCAGGGTGGAGGCCTTAGCACGATCACATACCTCTCTCCTTCCCCAGGGAGAGAACCCGGCGACTCTTCGACGTTCTCGTCGAGAGGGGGCAAATCTTGCCTCGCGACCCGCCGACGGATTACACTCATTGGGACTTTAGACACCCCCAGTACTGCCCCTTCCATGCACGAATCTGCCATGCGATCGAGTCCTGTGAGGAAGTCCAGTACCTCGTCCAGGAACAGATCCAGTGGGAGCAGATCGATGCCGAGGAGAATTCCATGGCACTCGTTCGGCTGCGACAAGCTGTCGAAGAAACTCTGAGCATCGCTAGAGATGCGCCAGAACAGCCAGATCCTCCCCAGGAAAATGGACACGGTTTGCCTTATCAACATCCCCCAGAATGGCTCAAGTTCTGAATCGATAATCGCGAAGCACTCGAGCGATTGTGGAGGCGCCAGGAGCAAGACACCAGTTTGGAGACGACGTCGAGCACCTTTTTGGTCACATCATCCATCCTCTTGCTCCTCCGGCCTCTCCCGATTCCTTGACGTCATCAGTCGGTCAGCCGGCCCCGACCACTTCGGCCACACAATGGTGGCCCTGACAAGAGTTAGAGCCTCTTCCCTTCTCTAGAGAAGACACTACTAGGCTCCTCCGAGTCCTTCTCGGCCGAGAGGACGTCCTGGTGGGTGAGAACACAACAGGCTCCCCAAGCTCCTCTCGCCCTTTCTCTACTTTACCTCCATCTCCGACGCTCGAGGATAGGAAGGGAAAGCAAAAGTTGGGCGAGGACCCGGCTCGACCAGACCCTGCCCCTTCAGCTTTCCGCAAGTCGGGTTTGCCCCCTCAAGGGCCATCCGGCGCGCGAACTCTAGACCGCTACCAGGGGCACCAACGCCCCAAGACGCTGTTGGGCGTCGCCCGACCCTGCTCTCAGCTAAACCACGAAGGCCAAGCCGAGAAGCAAGATGTTAAGCATGCTCCCCAGGCCCTTCCTCAGCAAAAGCTTCAGCCACTGCGGTTAAGGCATCAAACCGCGCGTGCGTCTTCAGACACAGGTCCCAGTATACCAGCTCAACGGGAGGAACCTCCTTCGCCACCGCAGCTAAGGCATCAAATCGCGCACACGTCTTCCGACGCCAGTACCTATCTGCCAATTAATGGCAAACCTCCACAGCCACCGCGGTTAAGGCACCAAACCACGCCCACGTCTTCGAACGCCAGTCCCAGCATTCCAGCTTATCAGGAGTTACCGCCAGAAGTCATCGAACAGGCGATCAATGCTACCTTCCAAATACAACAGTCGAAAGGTGCCTGGATTGAGATCCGGGCGAAGAGGAGTCGCCGACCTCACTCCGCAAACACATCAGCTCGACGATATCCCCACGGGGATCCGTCAGCTCCAGCCCCAGCACCTCTTCCTCCTACTCCCCTGGAGGCAGCCATCGCCAAGAAACGAGAGAGAAATAGAAGGAAGAATCTCAAGAGCTGACTCAAGAAGCAAGCCGAGCAAACAGCTACCTTGCAACCCCCAGCGGAGTTAACGCCTCTCCAGAAGTTACAACAATTCATCAACGGCTTGGAGTACATTCCTCTTCGCCCTACCGGGCCTATCCCACTCGATAGTTATATCCCGTGGGAAGAAATGCAGAAGCGAACTCGTCTCAGAAACTGGATCCAGGAGATGGTTCGGAAAGTCAAGGAAGGCGAAACTCTTCTCATTCCAGAAGAACTCTCCTTGTTCTATAAGGACAAAGAGATCACAGTGGAACAACTGGAACAAATGCTTCGCGGCTGCACCTGCAACATGGTGGCCATCCCACCGCCAGATAATATCAATGCCTCCCGGCGAGGCGAGCCAATAGCTTCTCGAACCAGACAAAGGACCACTGCCCCGCTTGGGCTACAGTTGATCCCGGAGCACACTGGCCGCGACTGGGGTCATGGCCGTGGACATGGAAGAGGCCGCAGGAGGACCCCTGAGTCACCTCTTCACTCGACTGCCTTCAACCTAGAGCGAGTCATCCTCTTTCGATGAGAACAACCCACCCCAATCCCACCGGTGGAGATTCGGGGGGGATCCAGCATCTTCGACCCTGCCGGCTCAGAGGAGATCATCGTCAGTACACCAGTCTTGGCTCTAGCTATGATTCTTCCCACGGAACAAGTAGGGCCGTCCTATAAGGATGATCTGATTCCCCAGCCTTCTCCGGAGAAGTCATCATTGGCACCCCTCATCCAAGAGCCTGCGGGTGGCCAGAGTCAGCCCGACCCCAGTGGTAAAGGGAAGGTGGTACAGCTCCCCGATGAGGAGCAGCGCGACTGTCCACAGAAAATTCAGCCTGATATACTACCATCATTGGAGGATGCTCAAGCTCGAGCCGACCGGAAGGTCCGCCACCAGATGAAGCGCTTCCCCACTAGCATTACAATCTGGGAGGCCATCGCTTGGAGTAAAGAGTTAAGGGAAACTCTCATCAAGATTCTCCGGGAGCCAGAAGCCTATGAGGCACACGCGGTAGAGATGAAGACTACCACATATGAGGCCTTCGCTACCGCTGTCACCTTCACAGAGAAGGACTTGCTGCTCTCCCCTCCGTGTCATAATCGCCCACTTTACATGAAGGGAAACATCAATGGGCATGAAGTAAATCAGATCCTGGTGGATGCCGGCGTGGTCGTTAACATCATGCCCCTTAAAACATTCAAAAGTCTCTACCTGGCCCCCTACCTCTAGAAGCTTCAGGCGGTCAAGATATCCGGTTTCAATAAGGATACGGAGGATGTCCTCGGGCGGGTGGATGTCGATTTGGTGCTCGATGACTTCACCTCCAAGGCGACCTTCTACATCATCGATGCTAACACATCCTACCGAGTGTTGCTAGGCAGGCCCTGGCTTCATGAAAATTGGGTCGTCCCTTCAACCCTCCATCAGTGCATCAAATATGCTAAAGATAGGGAACAACATACGATTTTTACGGACCTGTCTTCTGATAAATGTCCATTTTCTATTGTAATTCATCACATGTATACCATTTTATGTTCATATAATTAGACAATTATGAATATTTCATAGTTAACCCCAACTCCACATTTAAATTGGAGCTTGCACGTAAATTGATTAACATTTATTTCAATAACGATAGTGATTATGTTGTCAATTCTGAACAAAAATAAAAAAAATGATTTTTCAATTAACGCCTGCCTTCAGTTCATCAATTCTAAACTAAAAAAACAAAAGAGCCCACTGCCTTTGCCATATCATATGCTTGGTTCATTTTTGTGTAGGCATCCTTTATTTTGAAGTTTTGCATATGCTTGCTTGCATGTTGCATTCTACTATACTTTTGTTATTTGCCTTCATTAATTACAGGCTTGGCCCCTTGACACATCATCGAGATCAAAATATTGACGACCCCTTACTTATTGAGCAAGGGGCCAAGCCGAACTGATGAATTAATCTGTTTGTCTAAGTATGAACTACAGGCACATGAAAGGAAGAAAAGGAGGAAAAATGACACAAGTACACAAGTGCTCAAACTCAGGTAACATCAAAAATTTCATATGTATATAAATATCTGAGTACAAGATGTGTAGGTGGAGGAGTACAAGACTCTCCCTAGCTCTCACCTCCACCCTCCTCTCTCCTACTCTCTGCCTCGTCCTGATGGCGCATCTATGGAGGGGGCATGGACCCCTGGGAAGCTGATGGAGCTCGAGCCCGCTCCTCTACCTCATTCCTCGGTCGAGTCGAGGAACCAGTCATGTAAGAAGTGCTGGCGAAGGCGCTCGAGTGTCCTGCAGCTCGTGCATGCTCTCGGCCCCTCTAGAGGCGCTCCTCGGTCACTCGGAGTCGCTCCTGCACGATACCAAGCAGCATCCTCAGGTCTGCAAGCTCGCGCTCATGTGCTAGCTACTCCTCTCGCTCACGAGCCCGCTCCGCTGTTCACTCCTCCCGCTCTCGAGTACGCTCCCTCTGCTCCATCTCGAGGAGGACTCTCAGCTCAGACACCTCTCTAGGTAGCTCCTCCTACCGCCCCAGCATCTGCTCCAGCTCCGCGACTCATTGATCGCGGGTGATGATCTCTGTATGCCCCAATGCTATCTGCCTCCTCGCCGCCGTTAGCTCTACGGCTTGCAAACATCACATCATATCCACATCATTGGTTTTTGAAAAAAAATAATGCATATGAATATTGTTTTATAAACTAACCAATGCACTCCGATCACGATGTTCCATCGCAATACCGGTAAATGCTGCTTGAAGCTCTGCAGTCTGAACATAATGAAAAAAAAATCATCATAAGTTTTGTAAGAGCACATAATGATATAATGAACTGAATTTGAGTTTGAACTTACCCGTGCGGCGAGGTCGCGCTCCGCCTCCTCCACCCGAGCAACTACTCCTGCAAGCTACTCCTCCAGTGTAGTGGCCTTCGTACTCGGCCCCCTCAAGCTGGAAGCCCCTCCTGCACCTCCTGCTGCCTCTCCCTGCTGGGCATGCTACGTTCATTAAGATTGTTAGTGGCTAATCATCAATAATTCAGACAAAAAAAAAATCATTTGCGTATAGATAGATTGCACCCACCAGGATCTCAAGATCAGCTCGTGTGGCCGCCAGCTAGGCCTCCAAGCTGTGGAGATGAACTTGCATGTCCATCGCCACCGCATCCCGTGCATCCTACATTCATTACATATTAGCTGCATAACAGGCATATATCATTTAGAAAAAAAAAGGTGCATTCATACATGCCCCTATGACCCTCATCTGGGGTCAGCCGGTGTAAACCTCCCAATAGCGTCGGAGGTACTCAGAGCTGCCTGCCACATGTGAAGTCACCCGTGTGCCACCTCGCTGTCAGTCGGCATACTGGTCTATGAATCGGATCCTCCAATCGGTTGTCTTTGTGCGCCAGCGAGTCTTCCTGCCAATCCCACAGGGCTCTCCAACCTCAACCCACTCTTGATGTAGGCCGAGGGTCCTCATCACCAGCCTGAGCCGTGACAGCTCGATCTCATTCAGGCAATGAATCCAAAGCTCATACCCGAAGCGAGGCTGGCCTGCCACAACCCAAGGCTGGCCCTCATAAGGCATCCCCTCGTAAGGCCTCCAAACCACCTACATTCATTGATATTTATAAGCATATAAGCATATTTCATGAAGTACAATGTAAGATAAAATGCATCATATCTAAAATTGCATACCAGTGAGGCAGGGTAGTCACAGAACGCCCGCTGAAGAACGTGCAGCTCATAAGAGAGAGGCGCTCCAGTCATGAGGGGTAACCACCGTCGTTCCAAAGGGAACAACCCCTCATCTCCAGGTCGGGGATCGGTGCGGCCCATCGGCATGTACAAGTGGCTCCATACCTGCATCCATCAATCGCATCAGTAAATATTCAAATGCATAATCATATCCATAAGCATTTAAATAAACAAAAAGACATGCATACCTGAAGAAATGGTGAGAAGCCACTGACGGTAGTCTCTCGACCTGTCCCCATTGACAGATCGGCCAAAAGGTGCGCCAGCAGGGCGGCTCCCCACGCATATTGCCCAACGCTCTCTAAGTCCTCAAGTATGCCCAAAAATCTGCAATTGATGATGTCTCCCTTTGTGCCTAGGATCAGCCTCCCAAGCATCAAAAATAGAAATCTCCTCAGATCTCGGTCCACTCTCTCTCTCTGAGCCGGATCTTGGCAACAGGCAGCCCGGGCCTTCCCAATCAATCACTGCACGAACTGCTCCATGGGCTCCCCCTATCTCTGTCTAGAATCCCCCAATCCCATAGCAATGGTCAGATCTGTGTGGAAGATGGTCCTACACTCCTTCATGGTCTCACCTATCATCTCTAGCCCTAGCAGTCTACAGGCTAGCTCCTGGTAATCAGGGAGAGTCACCCCACTCATGGCCTTCCCATCCACCCTCAACCCGGTAAACTGGACGACGTCCTCCAAACTCGGTACCATGTGACCCTAAGGCATCAGGAATGCCCGGCTGGTCCTATCCCATTTCTCTCTAAGGACTTGGATCAAGGGGAGGTCAGGGCGAACAGGCTCTATACTAAGAAAAGGACCAAACCCCTTAGCCTCTACTCTAGCCCTCTGAAAGTCTGGGAGTCCATAGTAAGCTGCAGTAACTTGGACCCATGAAATTCGAGTCCTCATCAACCCCTGCCAAAACAAAAGAAAATGTTGACATAATTGTTTTCATTAATAATTGATGACCCTCTAGTGGCCGTCATTTGTTGAATTGATGCCCCTAAGGGGGGGCGCTGTTTCAGAAAATATTTCCATTAATGCCAAATAAGAAAAGCTAATTGATGACTGGCCCAAGGTTGTTACTTAATGAAGTTATGCCCCTATAGGGGGTGCTGTTTTGAAATGTTTTCTGTTTCAGCTACAGTGCTGAAGTACAGATAGGCTAATCATGCACTGTCACCCATACTACAAAGCACCAATGGCAGCAGAGCCACTACCGACAAACTTAGGACAAGGCAACTATACCTACTCATGTAATGATCCTTGAGTCAGACGACTCGGAGGCAAGATCGTCACTGATAACGGAACAACCCGCCAATCGCTCCAATCCTAAGCCAGAGAAAATGACGCTATCAAAAGAAACAATACGCGGAGACCTGAGGGAACACCGAGAACCCTCAACACACCTGGACACGCAGACTGAGGTAAGACGATATCTCACTATAGCCAGAACCATGTCTCGAACTAGACAGAACTGTCGAGACACACACATGGTTACTTGTCAACCATTGGGTGACCTCGGGTTGACTGGAACCAGACAATGACAACTCTACAGTAGGGAAGAGAATCCTACTACAAGCAAGAAGAATCCTGGCTGCCTTATAACGTAGTCTTAGCCCTCATAGTATGTCAGGAGACACCCATGGGAAAACAAACGGACCACAAGGACAAGCCAAGACAAATAGAAACAAAAACAAGGAAGGACGATACTTTGGGCAAGGTGAACCGTCACTCAACCGCTAGGTAGACCCAGCTGTCAAGGAACAGACGCCACGCAACTAGAGATAAGGACGCTGGCAGTTCTACATTGAGTCATTAGGGAACTGTCGCAGTCAGGGAAAAGACTACACTTAGTTACCTGAACCGACCTATCCAGAGACTACCGACATACAAACACGGCCCTAGAATACAAACCTAAGACAGACGGACACGGGACAAGCTATTATGGCCAACATACAAGATGACGGACTCAACAGGATGGGCGGTCACAATGTGGTCGCTCAAGGGGATGAATGATACATCCTGGGCCGCTCAAAGGGGAATGAACGGTTGTGGACCAACTACACAATGGACAGACCCCTAAAGGCTAAAGAGGATGGACGGTCAGGGCAGGACCACCCAAGGGGATGAGTGGTCAAGCCATGGCTGCTCAAGCCGACGACCCAGTCTAGTACCTGGTCAAAACGGTCTTGACCAGACCACTGAACGGAACTGACTAACTATAGTGCCACTCAAAACGCTCCCCGGTAGGTCAGCGCCCGTGTGCCGTAACAAGGCTATGTCTAGTGGGGGGTCACTCAATGTTAAAACCCATTCTCGAAGCAGAAACTATCGGTCCACACACGGTAAGGAACCACAAGGTGGCCTGCTTGGAGTCTTCCTCCGATGTGGAAGGATGGAAAACTATTCGTACACTTGGCAAGTCCACAAAACCTTTGGTCACCGGTCACACACTAAACCCCCATGAGAATAACCCTTTGTGGAATCCAAAACCATCCTGGAATGACCCTCTGTGAAAACATGGCAATTATGGTTACTCGCCAACCCAAAACTGAGATGATGAGGGTGCCTAGGACATTTACGGAGCAAAGGTCGGCAATTTGGACATCATAGGTCAACCTATTCAATGATAAGGTCAACCTATAGGGTGGAAAGGTCAACCTATTTTTGAACAGGTTGACCTATCTTGAGTAGGTTGACCTTTGCTATGAATAGGTTGACCTATTAAAGCAATAGGTCGATCGACCTAGAGTACAAGTCGATCGATTCACATAAAGGTTGATTGAGCCAGTGAAAAAGGTAGATTGATCCACACCCATGAGTAGTTCTGCACCCAATTAGGCACGGGCATCCCACAGGTCAACCGGTTCTAATCTGGAAGCCACCGTGGGGCCCCAAACCTAGCCACTTTCACCCCACTCGATGGGGAAAACACCGGGGAACTTGTCTCCTCCGATCACACCATCAAAAAAATCCCATTAGACTACATTACATCACACTAATCGATCGAAAGATGTCTCACACCCTATTCAAGGTATTTTTCCCTAAACTTCAAATAAAATCCCTCTCAAGCTCACATTTGGCATAAATCTACGGGGAAACATGATAGGAGAAGGTGGAATCCATACCCCTATCTCAAATGATGATTTTACACATCGAATACCTCTAATCCACACCAAAACTCGAAGTCCCTCTAACAAACTGCAGCCACCACACGTGAGAATTCACCTCCATGTAGCACTCAAGACTTGCCTTTCACCACCACTGTGGTCCAACCAAGCCGCTCTCATGATCCACCATCTATAGTCAGGGGAGGAGAGGAGAGGAATGGGG
>JANBPO010007620.1:0-13140 GCA_024336825.1 Amorphophallus titanum
AAGCTGACACCTTTGAATCCTTCATCAAGTTCAACAAAAAAATTCAGAAGGATCAGAAATTAGCCATTATAGCACTAAGAAGTGACCACGGGGGAGAATTTCATAAATATTGTGATCAACGTGGAATAGAGCACAACTTCTCAGCCCTGAGAACACCACAACAGAATGGAGTGGCAAAAAGGAAGAACCAAACCCTACTGGATATGGCCAGAACAATGTTGGCTGAATATAAACTTCTAAGATATTTTTGGGTTGAAGCAATAAATACAGTTTGTTATGTGATCAACCGAGATATGATCAGACCGACACTCAAGAAAACTCTATATGCGCTGTTTAAAGGAAGGAAGTCAAATCTCAGTCACCTAAAACCATTTGGATGCAAATGTTATATACTCAACAATGGCAAAGATAATCTAGGAAAGTTGGACCCCAAAAGCGATGGAGGTATTTTTCTTGGGTATATCTCTAAACTTAACTCCTTTAGAGTCTTTAATAAGCGAACGCTTCTTGTAGAACAGTCTGCACACATCAAATTTGATGAGACTAACCCTCTCTCCAAAAGAAGAGAAACGTCTATGTGTGATGATGATGCAGATGAGCTGACCAAACAAGTAGAGGATCTCTCAATCCAAAATAAGGAGCAACAAGATCTACTATTAGAGGAGCTTCAACAAGAAGATGGAGAAGTGAACCAAGGGCTACCTAAGTGGTGGAGACACACCAAAAGTCACCCAATGGATAACATTGTTGGAGATCCACGGGCCGGGGTAAAAACTAGAAGAAATCTGTTTACCTGTGACTATTTGGCTTTTGTCTCCTAGGTAGAATCAAAAAATGTTGATAAAACTCTAACTGATGTAGCATGGGTTCTAGCAATGCAAGAAGAGTTAAATCAATTCACTAGAAATCATGTCTGGAGTCTGGTAGAGAGACCAACCGATCATTCAATCATTGGAACTAAGTGAATATTCAGAAATAATTGGATGAGTCAGGGATGATTACCAGGAACAAAGCCAAACTAGTGGCACAGGTATACTCCCAGAAAGAAGGAATTGATTATGATGAAACCTTTGCACATGTGGCCAGACTTGAAGCGGCAAGGTTCATAAGGTATGTTACTGACTTTCCTATAATCTTGTGGACTTGGTCAGTTGTCCTTGCTATAACAATGCACTAGATATCACGCCACCAACGTAGTGAATCCCAAGAGTACAATATTACTTGTTCTACTGCACTGCTCCTGTGCAGTGTATATTGGGGAAAAAAGGTCAGCATGTTAATTCATCAAGCTTTGTTCTGGCAGATTAGTTTGATTTCTTTGGGTACTAGTCCATTATCTTTTGAACGCCATTACTGTATTGTTGGCTCTTGCCCTTTTATTTAATAATTTATAGAATATGGAGAAATTTTGTGAGAAGATTTTAGACTGGATTCTTGCTGTACTTATGGAGATCTTCTTATGATTATTTGTTTGAAAATCTCTGATGTATTCTTTTATTGGGAATATAAAGCTAGTAATTTGCCAGATTCACTTGAAAAACTTAATCAATCAGTTAGATTCATCTGGTAATTTTTTAAAACTTTTTATGTTAGATTCTTAGCTAAGTTTTTGCCCTTATTTGCAGGAGTCGAGCCTTTTGGAATGTTCTGCTGTGACTAGCCTTGTGTTGTCAAATGGCATTATAGGGAGCTACAGCAGATCTGTTTCTCCTGGAGGGACAAGCCCAGGCATGAGCTCTCCTAATAATACGGCTGGATGGGATGTTTATAGTCCAACTGATTTTAGCCCATCGGTCCCAAACACAGGTGCTTCTGCCTTAACCCCACTTATTGAACAGATGATATTGGATTCCTCGCCAATGGGTATCTCCTGCAATGGAAGGACTACAACAGACTTACCTCAGCTTTCCCCTGAAACTGATGCCTCCGATGAATCCCATCACCTTCATGGCTTCTTTGAGCCTAACAAAGTTTCAATGTCCTGTATCAGAGCACCAATTGTGCCCTCTATCCGAGGTGGGAACAGGGTGGTGATGTTGCACAGGAATGTCCCTTTACAACTCTATTCTACAGGGCTGAAAGTCCACTTTGGGGTCAGTTGTAAGTTTTTCGACTATGCTGGCCGACCAAAATTGAGTATTGTGGTAGATTCCCCTGCAAGTTTATGCAATATTTTGGATGTCTGTGATGCGTGACCGCCGTCGGCCGCTCAAAGATCTCTGTCAATCGGGGCTATACCAGCGTCTCCTCGGTTCAGGTGCCGGGCCAGCCGCGCAGAGTCGATCTCGGCATCTACGGCATCGATCCGGGCTTCTTCCCGGCGATGGGCATGCGGCTGCTCGCCGGTCGCAATTTCGACGAGCGCCAGGCGCGCGACGATGCCACCACGCCGCTGCCGGTCGATCTCGACGCGGAGCGGGCGCTGGTCGCGCGCGGGCTCAATGTGATCGTGACCGAGGATGCCGCGCTGCGGCTGGGGACGTTTCATCTTGTCCTCACTCGCCGTCATTTTCACGGCTGAGCGGATTGGCGTAACCGCCGAGAAGCCGGACCTCCACGACAGGGTCGGCAATGAGCGCCGCGAGGCGCGCGTCGTCTTCGGCGAGATGATTCCGAAGAACCTCTCGTTCTTCGAAGACGAGCTCGCGCGGATCGGTCCGCGCCTCGCGCCCGGCGCGAAGCTCGTCGCGGGCGTGATGGTGAAACACCAGTCGGCGGGGGCGTTCGACCTCGTCGAGAAATACTTCGGCGAGACGCGGACGAGTCTCGCGCGGAAGAAGGCGCGCCTCATCTTCGCGACGTTCGCGCGCGCGGAGGTCGCGTCACCGTATCCGCTTTCGGTCCGGATCGAGGGATTCCCCCTCCCGTTCACGAACCACGCGAACGTCTTCAGCCGCGAGAAGCTCGACGTCGGTACGCGCTTCTTCCTCGAGCACGTTCCCGCGGGCCAGTTCCGCGACGTTCTCGACCTCGGCTGCGGGAACGGGCTCGTCGGGATCGCGGCGAAGCGGAAGAATCCCGACGCCCGGATCGTTTTCACGGACGAATCCCGGATGGCGATCGAGAGCGCGGAGGCGAATTTCCGCGCCTATTACCCGGAGGCGCCGGCCGAATTTCTCTGGACGAACGCGTACGAATCGGGCGCGGCCGCGTCGATGGACCTCGTGCTCCTGAACCCGCCGTTTCACCAGGGCACCACCGTCGGCGACTTCGTCGCGCGCGAGATGTTCCGCGACGCCCACCGCGCGCTCCGCCCGGGCGGGCTCCTGCGCGTGATCGGGAACTCAAATAAAATCTACTCCTCAACAATTTGATTCTGCGCTTGTTGGTTTTGTAGGATTCTTATGCTCGTTTGGAGGAAAGTGGTGGGGAGGTTACGCCTTCAATTCAAAGGGTGACAACTATGCGGAAATGGGAAGCAGATGTCTTCTTAAACAGGCTAAAAACATGAAAGGAGTTTCGTTTCTAAATACAAGTTACGATGAAATTGAATATCCGGAAGGATGTTTGATTTACTGCGATCCTCCGTATAAAGGAACAACCTCCTATTCCATGAAATTTGACCACGATAAATTCTGGAAATGGGTCGAGAGAATTTCAAGCTATGGAAGGACCGTTTTGGTTAGTGAGTATTCGGCTCCCGATAATTTTGAAGAAGTTCTTACAATTCCTCATAAGACAATTCTTGATAAGAACTCTAACTATGTGAGGACTGAAAAGCTTTTTAGATTGAGACTACGATAGGTCTCGATTACCTTAATTCCCTCGACTGGACGGTATCACCACGGCAAAACCCTCATCTGAGTAAAATCGGGTGAGGGTTTCTTCTTTTCACCCATATCGTTATTGTTTAACGATAAAACCAATATGAAGCTTGAAGTTTACATCCTGTGTTTCGTTGTGCTGATCCTCGCTGCATGGGTGCTTGTTCACGAATCAGTCCCAACTTGGGTTATGCTATCTGGAGATGCTTTGCCCCTGTCCTTTGCCCTATCTGCTGCCGCTATCCTTCTAGTTCGAGCATTCCCACCTAAAGGGTAGGACGCATTATCGTCTCAAGCTCATCCATCACTCTTTGGGTGCAGAAGTTGGTTTGAGCATTTCTGTTCAGACCTTTTGATTCTACTAGACCTTCTTCAATAGCCGAGCGTATCTGTTGCTCTAGCTGCTTGTATTGCTCGTAGTCTTGATCGAGTGTCATTTGGATGGCTGTAGTTTGAATCCTTCCGCTGCTACACCAGGCCATAGTTCGTATAAGAAACGCTTTTGGCTGCTTCCTCCTTTCTTTGGGTCAGAAGGGATTCCTAGGGCCTTTGCTGCCGCAATACTAGCCTCTCCCGCGTGACCGCGAGGCCCAACATCAGAAACCACAGCGTAAACAGCCGCCATGGCCGGTGGCCACCGATTCGCCCATCACGCCCCAAAGGTTCGGACCGAGCGCGTTGGGACCGCCCTGATCGGCATTGTGGCAGGCGGCGCACTTGCGGAACACACCCTCGCCGCGCGCGGCATCGGCGGTTTGCAGGAAGTGGGCGATCGGCGGCTCGGCCGCGGCTGCGCCGGCGCCCTCTTCCACCACGCCCTCGATCGGGTAGCCCATCGTCTCGGGCCGCTCGGACTTGAACAACTCGCCGGTGACCAGGGTCGCGCCGAGCAGGACGATTCCCGCGCCCAGAGCCCAGCCCGCAATCGTGTTGAACCGATCGTTCATGCCCCTCATCAACCTCCGAGAATGCGCGGCCTCCCCAGCCGCGCTGCAACCAGCGAACAGGCGCCCCCTTTATGCGGCCATTTCGCGCGCCGCAAGCGCGGGGTTGGACGAAGCGCACCGGGACCGGTCCGGCACGGTCCGGAAGGGCCTCGCACTTATGCCCGTTATCCTCGTTATCCACAGGCAGATTCCGTTTGGTGCGACTCGGTTTTCGTGACAGCTTCGGGTCGTGGCAGAGACGATCGGCCGGCAACGGTTCGAAAGCCTTCCCAGCCACGGCCCGAGCGAAACGGGCCTCTTTGTCCCACCAGGCAGAGGGGTAACGGCGTGAAGGCAGGGCGGCTGACGAAGCCGCCGCCAGGCGGAAGCTACCGGGCTTGCCCGAACGCTCAAGCGGACGCGGCAGGCTTCGAGAAGCGCCCACAGGTTCCGGACGCCTTCGGGCCAGGGAGCCGACCGGCCGGACACCGGGAGGCCTTCGGGTCTTTCAGGATCGGCCAGGCGGAAAGCGGGGCCTTCGGGCCAGCGCATCGCCACCCGGCGGGAACCCAGGGCTTCGGTCCATGGACCCGTCAGGCGGAACCAAGGCTTCGGCCGAGGATCCCGCCGGCTCCGGCCAAGGCTTCGGCGGCGGTCGGGAAGGCGGGAACGGGAACGCGAGTTCTCCGATCCGTCGAGCGGCGAACCGCCAGGGCTTCGGCCCTGTCGGGGAGCCCCCGGGGAAACCGCACGGCGCTTGGCGCCGGACGGACTCCGGAAACCCTGTGTCCTCGCGCCGAATCAGCAGCGAGTCGGCCAGCACGATCAGGCCCGGAGAAGAACCCGTCAGTGTCGGACGCTTCCCCGACAGAACCGCACGGCACTTCTCGCCAGCCCAACGCGCCTGCTCCCGCGTCTCGCCAACGAACATCACCTGGAACGAGACTGACCGAGCAACCCTGCGGCCACTCGTCCGCTCATCGAACTCGCCACCCAGCGACGAATAGAACACCGCATACGGCAGATCAACCAGGACGACCTTCTCTGACTCGTCCGCATCAACGTCGCCGTCGTGGATGTCCACGCCGGTCACCGTCCGCAGCATCGTCAGCAGCGAATCATCGACGGTCACGACGATCACCACCCAGCACCGCATCCTCGGCGTCGTCACCAAGGGCGCGTTGCAGGTGCGGCATCTCCCGCTCGGCATGAACGCGCGGGGTGCTCATCACCGGGGCGTTGTTCACCGAGCCGTACACCGCGATGTTCGCCAGGTGGCCCTGACCGACCTTGTCGAACCCGATCTCGTAGGAGAGGGGGGAGAGCTTGTCGTAGGAGACGCGAGGGAGGCCCGACAGGTAGTTGTGGCCCGATGCGTCACGCTTGAGGGTCTGCTTGATCTTGAACGCGGCAGTCTCGAGCGCCTTGGGGGCTGCTCGCTGCATTCGGCCAGGTGCCTTCGAGAAGTCGATCGCCAGTGCGTCCAGCTCGGAAGTGTCGAACTCGATGTGGCTCACGTCGCAAGCACTTCCTTCATCCGAAAGTGGCGAGCCGTTGCCGCGCTCTGCCGTGACGGCTGCGTGATCGTGAACTTGCGGCCCACGAGCGACGAATCCAGGGCCGCCGACACGTACTCGACGATCATCCCCGGCGCCACGTTCTCCGAGTCATCGACGGGCAGGTCCAGGGGCCATTCGCCCACTTGCCACGCCACGGAACCGGCCTCGGACGCCTCGCCGGTCGTCAGCACGCCGGCGCGGCGCGGGATACGGCAGATGCCTTCGTACACGGTCACCCGAGCGGGGTCCGTGTACTGACCTTCCTCGGCGTCGAACGCGCGGACGCCAGCACCAGGCTTCGTGATCTTGCACGTATCGGTCGATCTGCCTCTTTTGCTGCTTGTGTATCAAGTGCGTACATGGTTATTCCTTTATGCTGTGATTGAGTAATACTCTTGGATTGCTGCATCAACGGCGGCGAGGTCGTTTTCGATGGTTTCGTTTTCAAACAATTCCATCGGGCTTTTTACCGTGTCGTTTCCGTTGTTCTGTGTGCTGAACAGATAATTGCCGTTGACAACCTGCGTGCGCAGAACAATCGTCAACATGCCTTCCAGCGTGATCTTTTCGTCCAGCATCTTCCCGATGGTCTTGGCCTTCACCTTGCCGCTTTCGGTGGTTTCGGTGTGCGCCAGGATGTACACGCGAACGTCATCGGGGAGCGTTGCCGCTTCTACCAAAATGTCCCACGCGTGTTTGCCAATCTCGGTAAATTTCGTAAATCCGACCTCGGAACTGCGGCGCATGAATTCGTTTGCCAAGATGTATTGAAAATCGTCAATAACGATGATCTTTCGCTTGGTTTTCTTCATCGCATTGATGATGCGGTCGCTCTCGTCAAGAACGTGAATATTCCCCGCTGGCGCGCTCTCTTTGTCGTAATGCTTCCAGTCCTTAGAGCGGAACGGAAGTGGCTTCCTGATCGACTGGATGAGCAGCACTTCGTCTGCATTCATGTTGCGAAGGCTGGTCGATTTGCCCGTTCCCGATTCTCCGAGGATCATTGTTGCTATTGACATGATGGTTTCCTTTGTTCGCTTGGTTTTCGATGGCTTGCAAATATTCGGCTGCGTCTTCTGCTTCTATTGCTTGATTGACCTTTGTGAAAATTTCTCGCTTACGTTCAACATCCTCATTCGTCTGATTACGTAGGTATTCGGCCCTACGCTCCAATGTCCACGGGTTAGCTTTGCGCCTCGTCACGGCTTCGGGCGAAGTGATGCGCGCCATTGATTCCTTGCTCATTTCTTCCTCACTTGTTCTGTTCTGGCGGTGGTGGCAGGGGCATCCAGTGGGTTACTTTGCATAGATAGGTTTCATGGCCCCATCCTTGTGCATATTCGCCATAAAGCCACTCGCCACGGCCATTGATATGCGCCTCGCAGCAATAGTCGGTTGGCCGCGGATAAACAAGCAGTGTAGCTGGTCGGCGAGAATGGAGTGATCTCCGACCACGAGCCGTGTTGGTCAATCGCCAGGACGTCGCCGAAGTTGAGGTCGTCGGTGTCGCTTACGTCGGATCCCGTTCGCTCATCGCGGATGGTCGGCTGAACGTTCTGGTGGAACGTCGCCGTGCCCGTCAATACGAGCACCGGGCTGCTGTTGCCGGTCGTGTAGCCGGTCTTGACCGCCGATACCACGACGGTCAGCGCCGGGGCGTCGCTGGATGGCAGTGTTCCGATCGTGGTCGAGGTGATCGTGTGGGAGTCCGTCCCGACCGGCGATCCGCCCAGGTTCCACGCGTAGTGGAACGTGAGGCCGGTGGTGTTCCACGATCCCGTCGACACCGAGTACGTCGTGACTCCGTGCGACAGCACGTGGGTGACGACCGGCGAATGCGTCACCGCCGGAGCGAGGTGCGGATCCACGTTGATCGTGTTCACCGATGCGGTCGGATCGCTGTCGGTGTAGCCCGACTCGTGCGCGGTCACCGTTACCGAGATCGCGTTGCCGAGGTCACCCGGCTGCACGACGTAGGTGCTGCCCGTGTTCGCCGCACCGACACCGTTCCACAGGTACGTGTAGCTCAGGCCGGACGCCGGCTGGCCATCGATGGTCCACGAACCCGCGTTCACCTGCAGGGTCGCCCCGACAAACGCATCCGCAGCCGGCGTGATGCTCGGCGGTGTCGCGTTGACGGGTGCGTCGCCGATCGTGGTCGGGGTCGGAGAGATGTCCCCACCCACACTCGTCGTCGCATAGAAGGTGGTGAACCCGAAGGAGCTCGCGCCCACCCGCACAGAGAGCTGGTCGTTGAGGTCGGCGCCGGTCGAAACATACGTGTCCGAGGTCGCACCGAAGATCGGCGTGCCATTACGCAGCCACTGGTAGTTCAACGTCGCATCCGCACGGCTCGCGACCGCGGTCACCGTGTACGAGCTGCCCACATTCGTGGCCGTGTTGGCAATCGACGGAGGCGTACTGAACCCGGGGGTCGCGATCAGGTCCGGAAGGTTGATCGTGACAGAGTTGCTCCCGAATGCCAGGTACTGGTCCTGCTTGTACGGCTCAGTGGGGACGCCCAGCACCAGCCCGGCGGGGAGGATCCGGCGGCGCCCTCCCACCCACACCGCGGCCCCCGACGCCCCGATGGGCTCCAGCTCGGCGGCCAGGCCCAGCTCCCGGCAGAGGGTGGTGGCCTCGGGCCGCCGGCCGAGGAAGCCGTCGGGGCCCACGTCGACCGGCCCGCCGGCGAACGCCACCGAGGCCACCCGGCCGCCGGCCCGGGCCGACGCCTCCAGCACCACCACCTCGGGGGTGCCCGGCCCCGGCCCGGCGGCCCCGCCGGTCAGTTCCCATGCCGCGGCCAGGCCGGTCACGCCGGCGCCCACCACGGCGACGGTCTCAGGCATCGGGTCTCCCGCCGCCCGCGTCCCCGCCTGCGGCCAGCCCTCCGGCGGCCGCGTCGTCGCCCGCGTCCCCGCCGGCCGCCGGTTCCGCGGCAGCCCCCGTACCCCCGGCGGCGCTCCCTTCGACAGCGGCCCGGACCACCCCGGCCAGGACGTCGAGGAAGGCGGGGTCGTCGTTCAGCGACTCGGTGCGGGCGAAGGCCAGCCCGGCCCCGGCAGCCACCGCCCGGGCCTCCACGTCGAGGTCGTAGAGCACCTCCAGGTGGTCGGCGACGAAGCCCACCGGGCAGACCAGCGCGCCGTCGGCCCCCTCGGCGGGCAGCGCCCGCAGCACCTCGAGCACGTCGGGGCCGAGCCACGGCTCGGGGGTGCGCCCGGCGCTCTGCCAGGCCACCCGCCACCTGCCGCCCGGCTTGGCGTCCAGCCCGGCGGCCGCGGCCACCAGGGCGGCGGAGTCGGCGAGCTGGTCCGGGTAGGGGTCGCCGGCGGTCACCACCCGCTGTGGCAGCGAGTGGGCGGTGAACAGGACCACCGGCCGGTCCGCCCCCAGCCGGTCCAGCGCGGCGCGCACCCGCCCGCCCAGCAGCTCGGCGAAGCCCGGGGCGTCGTACCACTGCTCGACCGGGAGGAAGGGCGTCCCGGTGGCGGCCAGGGCCCCGGCCGCCCGGGCCAGGTACTCGCCGGAGCCCATCGACGACCGGTGCGGCGTGAGCACCAGCCCGACCACCGGGGCTGTCCCGGTGGCAGCCAGCTCGCCCCGAGATTCGACTGCCGTGTTCGATGACGTGTTGGTCGCCCTTGGGCAGTTGGATAACCCGACGCAGCGTGACGTGTACGCGATGCAACTGCTGGGTAAGTCAGCGACGGAGCTGAACCCGCTGATCGATGGGACGGCTGGGTCGCTGTCCGACCTGGCATCTCAGGCGCGTGATGCGGGCGCGGTTCTGGATCAGGACATGCTGGCGAAACTGGCTGAAGCGGATGACGCTCTGGACGGCCTGTCTGCTGGTGCTGATGCTGCGAAGAACGCGCTCGGGTTGACGTTGATGCCGGTGTTGACTGAGCTCGGAACGTCTGGTACTGGTCTGCTTGGTGAGTTCACCCGTTCGATTCTGGATGCGGACGGTAACCTTGCGACTGCTGCGCCGGCCATCGGTCAGGTGTTCAGTAAAGCGGTCGGCTCGATCCTGAACATTCTTCCGCAGTTCCTCACGGTGGGGACGTCGATCATCGGGGCTGTGCTCGAGGGGCTGGTCACTCAGGCTCCGTCGCTGATCGAGTCTGCTATCCCGGTGTTGCTCGGGTTCGTGGGGACTCTGATCGGGCAGTTGCCGTTGCTGGTTGATGCGGGGTTGAAGATCCTGGTCGCGTTGGTGAACGGGATCGCGGCTGCGTTGCCGACTACTCTGATTCCGGCTGCGCTTGAGGCTGTACTGGGAATCGTTGGGGCGTTGATCGACAATCTCCCACTACTACTCAATGCTGGTTTGCAGCTCATGTCCGGGCTTGCGGAGGGGTTTCTGGCCGCGTTGCCGGTACTTCTGGATCCCGACCTGATCATATCCCTGGTGAACTTCCTGATTGGTGCGATTCCGACACTGATTCAGACGGGTGTGACCCTGTTCCTCGGGTTGGTTGAGGCGCTCCCGACCGTGATTGATGCTTTGGTGACCGCGCTCCCGGACATCATCGTCGCGGTGGTGACGGCTCTTGTGGCCGCGCAGCCTCAACTGATTTCCGCGGGTATCCAGTTGTTCATCGGTCTGATCGGTGCGCTGCCGCAGATCATTGTGTCGATCGTTGGTGCGGTGCCTCAGATCATCTCCGGGTTGGTGAAGGCGTTCACGTCACCCTTCATCCTGTCCGTCTCCGATAAGGACGCCTTCAGGGATGGCCGGGAGTGGGAGATGGAGGTCGATGTCTACTCGTGCCAGCGCCTCGGCGTAGAGGGTGGCGAGAAGGCATGGCACTACTGGGTAGAGTACGAGGGGCACGTCCTCCCCAACACTTCTGTGACCACGGACCACGATGCTCCACCCATGCACTTCGGGTGGCTCATCCCGGTGTGGGGGCAGGACTGGGGGCAAGGCTACTGTGAGCAGTACCGGGGCGACCTCTACGCGGTAGAAGCCCATGCCTCCGCCGTCAATGACGGGTCCAGCCTAGCGGCCCTCGCACTGCTCTTCAACAAGCCCGGCTCGCAGACCAGCATCAAGCAAATCCGCGAGGCCCGCAACCTGTCGGCCTTGCCGGGCAATGCGCAGGACCTCTCCGTGTTCCGCTCCGAGAAGACCGCTGACATGGCCTTCGTGGATGGGCACCTGGAGAAGGCTGCAAGGCGGCTCAGTGCTGCCTTCCTGCTCCAGTCCTCCGTACAGCGATCCGGCGAGCGGGTAACCGCAGAGGAGATAAGACGGCTGGGGCAGGAACTCGATAAGGCGCTCGGGGGTCTCTACACGCAGATCGCCCAAGGCAACCAAAAGGTCTGCGTCACGCGGGCTATCCGCCTCAATGAGGAGGAGCACCCGAAGCTGCCGAAGCTGCCAGAGGGCTTGGTGGAAATCCAGGTGATCACCGGCACGGACGCGCTGGGCCAGAGCATCGAAGCGGACAGCCTCGTGGAATGGGGCGGCACCATGCAGCAGCTATTCCCGCAGGAAGCCCAAAAGCGCATCGACGTGGGCGACTTCGCCGGCGCAGGCCGCGTATCCGCAATCGTCGACATAATCGTCGACGTTGAGGCTACCGGATTGAGTCCGCGCCTTCTTCATGAGCGACATCATCTGGCCAACGTCGTGCGCGTCCAGTGGCGCGCCTGGTTCCTTACGGATTGCCAGCCAGGCGTTCCACATCGTTGCGATTCGGGAGAAGTTGTCGTGCTTCGCGCCGTGCTGCCGATCACGATCGCCGCCCAGCCGTTGACGAAACCGGCCGCCCAGAACGGGATAGCGATGATCGCATCGTCCGCGGGATTCACTCCGAAGGTCCCCATGCGTCCGATATGGATCGCACTCACGCCTTCGCGACTTTCCGCATGCATTTCATGCGGAGGCAAGCGACCGACTTTCGATGCCGAAACCCCGATTTCGTCGATGACGGCCAGCCAGAGGCTGTTGACGAAGTCGCGAGCCTTTTCCGCCGCTTCGCCCAGTTCAACCCGGCGCCGCGGTCCAAGGCGCATGTCGCCCATCATTACGACCTGTCGGGCAGGCTGTATGAGCTGTTCCTCGATCCGGACCGGCAATACAGCTGCGCATATTTTGAGCGCCCCGATTGCACACTGGAAGAAGCGCAACTGGCGAAGAAGCGGCTCGTGACCGCGAAGCTGCTGGTCGAGCCGGACAGCCGCGTGCTCGATATCGGCAGCGGGTGGGGCGGGCTCGGGCTGTACATCAAGCAGATGGGTGGCGCGCGGCAGGTGCAGGGCATCACCTTGTCGACCGAGCAGCTGGATATCGCGCGCAACCGCGCGGAGATGGCCGGCCTCGCCGACAGCGTCCGCTTCGTGCTGCAGGACTACCGCGAGGTCGAAGGCGAGTACGACGCCATCATTCTGGCGGCAGCAGGTCTTACCCGATTGGGCAAGACGCAGTTGGTGAGAGAAGTATTGTCGGAAGAGTTCATGTGCCCGGCCGCCGGTCAGGGTGCCCTGGGGATCGAAATTCGCAAAGGCGATCTCGCGATGCGCAAGTGTCTGGCGTTTCTCGATGATGCCGCGGCGCGCGCGACTACCACATGCGAGCGCGCCTTACTGAACAAACTTGGCGGTGGATGCCAGGTTCCCATTGGCGCCTTCGCGGAGATGACGAGTAGCGGTTTGCTCCTGACTGCCATCGTTGCGCAGCCGGATGGGTCGCTGATTCTGCGCGAGCAGCGAAGCGGCACCGATCCCGTCGTGCTGGGCGAAACGGTCGGCGAAACCCTGTTGCAGCGCGGAGCAACCAAGATCTTGGGCGACGTATATGGGGCGAAGGCTGCTACTCCGCAGCAGCCGTGACAAGCATTTGCCGGTTGTCCGTTATCCCTCTAGCAAAGTTGTCAT
>JANBPO010007622.1:0-49230 GCA_024336825.1 Amorphophallus titanum
CAGGCGGCGAAAGCGGAAGCTTCGGCCTTCAGCGCGGCGTTCATCGCCATCTCGCGTTTGCTGTCGGTGTCGGCGCGCAGCGCCATGTCGAGATACTTGCAGGCCTTGCTCAAGTTCTCGGAACGCTCGGGGGTGAAAGCGGCGCCGTAGAATTTCGCGGGGTCGGTGGTCATGCTGGTCTCCCATGCTGTGGGAGCCCGTGCTCCCGTGTTGATGGGATTATTAGTTGCACAACTCGCAACCGCTGTAAAGGGGATAGATGTGCAACTAGCAACTTTTTTGATGCACGAAAAAACCCCGCTAAAGCGGGGCATTAGCTCAAATTAGGACCGTTTTGATACCTTTTTATGGTCCTGATCCGGCGGAAAACCTATTTCCAACATCTCCCGAGCGCGCCGAATCTGCTCCTCGGAGCGCGTGCGGAAGAATTTGGCGAACCAATCGTCGTCAGGATGACGAAACAGAGATTCGGGCTCGCAACCAAAAAGTGCCGCCAACTTTTCCTGATGCTCGATCCCAGGGGAGCCGCCGCTATACCAGCGAGACACGACGCTCTTGTCCACGTCCAGCTCTGCGGCAAGCGCTGCCTGCGTTTTGAAGCCACGATGCTCCGCCCATTCAGGAATGTAATGGGGACGGCGGGGCTGCTTTGACTTGTGGATTCGGGTGACTTCGCTCATGGTCATGGCGTAGGCGCTTCTTGCAACACTGTCGTTAGCGAGTTGCGCCACCAAACCGCTTGACGTGCGTTGCAAGTTGCGCAATTATCCACGTCATGAAGAAGCGCATCCACTTTTCCGAGATCATCAAGAAGCATGGAGTAACCGCCTCGTCGGTTGCACTGGGCCTTGGCATCAACAAATCCACCGTCTCTCGCTGGGACGATGTTCCGCCTGAGCGGGTCGTGGCTGTCGAGCGCATCACCGGCATATCCCGCCACGAGCTTCGCCCTGACCTGTCCAGCATCTTCATCAGCAAGGATGAAAGCCCGAAGGTTCGGGAGGACGCAGCATGAGCACGGACGCAGTTGCCAACGATCAACTCCGAGCCTTCGTTGAGCGCGTCGAGCGCATGGAAGAAGAGATTGCGGCCTGCGGCCGCTTACCGGGTCTTTCGCATCAGGCCAGCGGGTGCGCAGTTCGCGCCGCGTCATGTACTCGCGCTTGGCGACCCAGCGAACCTCTTCCCAGACTGGCGCAGTCGAATGCCGGAAGTTCTTCCAGCCTACGTAATCGAAATACGTCTTTTCCCAAGTGACGGGACGCACAGCCTCAGTCGGCTCGCCATCCTCGTCTTCGTCGTCCTGCACCGCCCGATCACTGGCAGAGGTCTGATCGCCCTCGTCGTCTGACGGCTCAGGCCCCAGGTCTTCCGGCGTACCGTAGGTCGGTTCATACCGAACCCAGACCTGCCCGCGACCCGGCAACAGGTAATCCTGCACGGCCATTTTGGTGGCCGAATGAAACCCGCATTCCTCGATCTGGACCTCCAGCGCCCGTTCGAGCGTCATGGACGCAAAGCGGGCAACCGGGTCTTTATCGAGATAGCGCCGCTCGATCACCGGCTGGGGCGTCTTGGCATAGACCGCCGGCAGCAAGGTCTGGACGTTCGACCACAGCGCATTGAACTTGGTCGAAAAGTCAGGCGAGCCGTCCGACTTCTCCTGCCTGTCATCCCGGTAACGCTTGACGATACGCTCAGACCGCTTTTCCCACCGCTTGTATTCGCGATGGTAGCCTTCCAATTGGTCAAGCCAATACTGGACGAACTTGGCGTCCTTGTAGGCCTGAGCGTTGGCGTAAGCCATTTATCAGGCCGTCGTGACCATGATCGGCGTCCAGCAGATCGTCAGGTCAGCAGCCGTGCCGGTGCCCGTGACAACCTGAAGGCCATTCAGCAGCGTGATGTCGTACTGGATATAGCCGAGGCCCGCTCGGGTCGTGTCAATCACGGCAACCGTGACCGTGGTGGCGCCCGCTACAGCGTCGTAAATCGTGGCGACGTTGGCCGAGGCGCCGGCCTTGTTAACCGCCACTGCATGCAACACACACGGGCCGGTCCGAATAGCCGTGGTCGTATTGGTCGAAATGTGGGTGTAGTTAAACCCATTATCGAGAATGCTCATCAGATTCTCTCTCTGCGCTTTGGCTCATCAGCCTGAGCCTGCAAAATGTCCGCGTAGGTCGGCATGGTCATCGTGCTGTGCACCGGTGTCGCCACCCTGGCAGCGTTCGCTGCATTGCTGGTATTCCATGGCGAGCGGCCGCGCCGTCCCGTGAACGGGGTGGCACTGCTGGCTCTGGCGCTGCCGTCGCTTGCCTTCTGGCTGCCCAATTCGACCCCGGGCCGTCACCTGATTCTGGTGGCGCTGGCGATCGCTCTGGGCACCGCGCTGCTGCTCGTGCGTTATCGACAGTGGGCCATCGGTATCGCCGCGGGCCTGGTGGTGGCGAATCAGGCGATCGCCGAAGGCTCGCACGGGCTCCTGGCCAGCAACTACGACTGGACGTTTCCGCAGCTCGCGGCGCGGCGCGCGACCCAGTCGGTGCCGATGGGCCTGTTCCCGCTCGACCACGAGGCGAAGCAGGACTCGTTCATGGTGCTGCGCGGCACCAAGACGCTGCACGTGCGGATGGATCGCCACGAGCAGAACGCGCGCGCGATCTCGGCGTGGCTCGCCCAGCACCCGCAGGTCGAGCGGGTCTACTACCCGGGGCTCGAGTCGCACCCGCAACACGCGCTCGCCAAGAAGCAGCAGAAGGGCTTCGGCGGGATGATGAGCTTCGTGCTGAAGGGCAACCTCGACTCGGCGCGGCGCTTCTTGTCGGCGTGCAAGGTGTTCACGCTCGCCGAGTCGCTCGGCGGCGTCGAGTCGCTGATCGAGCACCCGGCGATCATGACGCACGCGAGCGTGCCGCCGGAGACCCGCCAGAAGCTCGGCATCGTCGACGGCTTCATCCGCCTCTCGTGCGGCATCGAGGACGTCGGCGATCTGCAGGGCGATCTCGAGCGCGCGTTCCACGCCGCCAAGTAGCGGCGACCGCCCTACTCGTCCTCGCCGGGGACCGGGGCCTCCATCATGCTCTCGATGGGCTTGTCGTCGATGAAGTCGTTGACCCACTGCGCGAGGGTCATGTCGTGGTCCTCGATGTCGGAGCCCGCGAAGTTGATGACGGTCGTGCAGTGGCTGGAGTTGATGTCGCGCCAGTACGGGATGAAGTAGTAGAGGTTGTCGCGCGTGTCGAACTGCTGGACGAGGTGCTGCGTGTCCACGTCCCACATGCGCAACCGTTCATCCGTAGTAGAGGCGGCCACCGCCAAACTACAACAGCATTCCCCGGTATACATGGCCTGGTTCGGCTTCTGCCCGCCGCTATTCGACGGCCGCATGCGCGCGTTCCATTGCCTCGACATCAGCTTCTGGTTCCTCAACACCGACCTCATGATCAGCCACAGCGGCGGCGGTAGCAAACCGCGCCGGCTTTCCGTAAAAATGGCGGATTCATTATTGCAATTCATGCGCAGCGGCAATCCCATGACGATCTCGGTGATGCCGTGCTGGCGATGGTGCGGGCGGAAGTACTGCATCACGGCCTCGCGCGCCCGCATCAGGGCCATCGGCAGCGAGCGCGACAGGTCACGGATCGCAATCTGAGGTGCCGCAACCGGCTGCCCGGTGGCGCGGCGGGCACGCCGCACTGCGGAGTGTTGTTTACGAGGGTTCTGCAAAGCTGTCCTTCAAATGTGTGCGGCGATTGCGCGACCGAGCTGCTCGCAGCTCGCACGGCCGCCCAGGTCGGGTGTGAGCACCTCTCCCGCGGCGAGCACCCGCTCCACGGCGGCATTGATGCCCGCCGCGGCAGCGCCGCGGCGTGGCGGCGTGCATGCTGCGCCGCCGTTCTGGCCCGCAAAGCTCCACCCTGTGCCCACTACGGCCACTCGTTCCGTAGCAGCCCGCGGCGCTAGGCAGCATGTGGCAGGCAGCTTGCATGGCAGCTGCCTGCCTTGCCGGCTTAGCTGGCGCCACAGCCACGCTGCGTGCGTCGGGATACGACTGGGCACCGGTGGATACCGCACTGGCCGCTGCGATTGAGTCGCATGTGTTTCCTGGCTGTGTGGCCGCCGTCAGCGACAACACGGGTGCACTGGTGTACCTGCAGCCCTTTGGTAATTTCACCTACGGTCAATTGCTGCCGCTGGACCCAGGTACTGTACGGCCAATGGATGTCGGCACGCCGTTTGACCTGGCGAGCGTGACCAAGATCGTGGGCCCGACCACCGTGGCGGCGCGCCTGTACCAGGACGGCTATCTGGACTTGGCGACGCAGGTGGCAGACCCCAGCCTGCTGGGGCCGGGCTTTGCCGGCCAAGCATTGAGGACTCAGAACGTCGTGCAATTGATCTGTCGGCCGAATTGATTGCACGTCGTCATCTTCGGCCGGTTCATCGCATTGATCATCTGTTGCTGCTCTTGCTGGCGCTGTAGTTCGGCACCAAACCGGGCGATTGCTTCGCTCCGCGCCTGCTTTTCAACGGCCCGGCCGTTCTGTCGCTGCATCATGCACTGAGCGTAAGTGTCACCTTTTGCGCCGATGCCGTGGCAGAAACCGTGATCCTGCATCATCGCTTCTTCATCGGACACGCAGCCAGACAGTGCCAGCAGCGCGAATGCTACGAGAATGCCCCTCATGTACTCCCCCAAGGTTGAAGGGGAAGAATACATCGGGGCTTTGGAAAGAGAAAGTGGGCTAGTTCATCGCCCCACAGCCGTACCAAGTCTGCTCGCCATTGTCCCAGCAGTAGCCGCGCTCCTTGAGGGAGTGGCCGAGCTTGTCGAGTTCAGCGCATGCAGCGTCAGACGCGGCGACGGTGATTGGCCCGTTCTGGTCCTCACCCTGCCGGCACATCATCCGCACGGTTCTGGAATACCAGCGGCAAGCGAAGGAATCCCGCCCGGCGGAAGCACCCGCGGCGTGGAACCCCGGCGACATCAGCGACGAGGAACTGGCCAAGGTCGACGACGGCCGCATTTTCACGGGCCGCCAGAGCCTGCCGCTGAAGCTGGCCGACGCCCAGATATTCCTCGCCAGATCGCTGGGCCAGGACGTCAGCGTTTCAGCCTAGCAACCACTCCATATTGGCCTGCAATTGCTCGGCGGGCACGTCGTCCTGCACGCCGGCGACGATGTCGGCCAGTCTGACCAGGCGCAATGATTGACGCCAGGCCTCGTCGGCCTGCCACATGACGCGCGCGATGCCGCACGGCTTGGCGTCGCAGGTCCCCGCCGGCCGGCAGGGATTGTTGCGGCGGATTTCCGTGCAGGCGAAGGTCGAGCGCCGGCCTTCGACCGCCTCGACCACCTCCAGCACGGTGATATCCTCCGCCGGCCGCGCCAGGCGGTAGCCGCCCGTCGGGCCGGGAACGGTCGTCACGATCCCGGCCTGGGACAGGCCCTGCAACGCCTTGGACAGATACAGGCCCCTGTCCGTGGCGTAACGCCTCTCGGAGGGAATGTAGGCGTCGAGTGTGTACGTGTTCACAGTGCACCTGCCTCGAATCCGTGCGCGTGACGGGCGGCGTAGAGTGCGCGTGCGGCGGTGTCGCGCGTGGCATAGGCCCACGTCCAGTCAACGTCGCTACCGTCGCTACCGTCGCACATGACCCAATAGGAGTCATCCCATTCGCGAATGGTCCCGTAGGCCTCGCCCGTGTGCGCGTCAAGCACGCGGTAGGACGTGGCCGTGAGCTTGTCATAGCGGAACGTGGGCATCATGCCCGTTGCGTTGAATGCGTTGCTCATGACTACATACTGCCAGGGTGCGCGGTGCGCGTCAAGCCCATACCGGGGTACAATTCCCGAATACCGGGGTACAATTGCGCGTGCGAGCTTTGCCCCGTTTGAAACGATTCAACAGGCAACGGGGTACAGGCGCGAGCGGATTGAGCCGCGTTCATTGAAACGATTCAATGCGCGGTGGTGAGCTGCGAGGGTGGCGAGTGCCGGGGCGGGGGCCGGGGTGTGCGGCGAGGGTTTCGTGAGCAAAGGTCTCGGATTTGGGGTAAGGGAGACTCCGGTTTTGACTTAGCGCACCCTTGTACGCCCAACACGTCCCGGAAAATTTCACAGTGTCGTGGCCCCTTCCCAGTGCGAAACCACTCGTTTTAGCCCGGCTAGCCGACAGCCCCGGATTCCCGTAATTTTTTGATCCTGTTTACGAGTTGTAGTGCGTCTCGCCAACCTGTGAAACTGCCGTGAACAACCGCCTCAACTGGATTCGGGCGGTCCCGTTCGGTTAGCCTGGTGTCGTGGCTCAGGGTGAGCCGGATACGGAGGAGGCATGATGCGACACGCACGTCAGAGCTGGCTCTGCCGGCTTTCCGCCTCGATGCTCGCAGTTTGGCGCAAGGTCCGCACCGCCGTGCTGGCGGCGGCGCTTGCCGCGTCGCTCACGGCGCTCGGCCTTCTGACCTGGCGCCTGCATGACGTCCGCCGCGACAACGAGATCATCGCCGCGCTCAAGGCCGGCGACGATATCGCCATCGATCCGCGCACGGCGTCGGACGAGGTTGGTACAGGAGGCCTTCTAGGTATAGTGGCGTGTTCCTGACATTTCTGGCATGATTTTGCAAACTGACAGCAGTCTTCGAACATCGTAGGCCAATAATAGCCTAATTTCTTGATTTCAATTTTCATTTTAGGACCAGCCTGGTGTGCCCCTGCTATTCCAGCATGTGTTTCTTTCATTACTTGCCATGATTCTTCGACAGATAGGCAACGGAGGAGGATCTTCTTGCGGGCATCTGCCATTATTCGGAACAAGGTTCCATTTCTGCATTCATAAGAATCTTTGGTTCTCAGGAGTCTCATTCTTTCTTCTTTATTCTTGGGCAGTTGTTGGTGTAGGTACCACTGCAGCAAATGCTGTCTCCAGTCGGGCCCTTGCACCCTGTCGATGACATTAACTTCATGCTTTTCATGACAAGTTTCCAACATGCTGGGAACTTGCCGTCTATTCATAACAACAATGTTAAGTGTCTCATCTGGTGGGACTGCTAGCGAACTAGCCAGCTTTGCCAGTGCGTCTGCTTGAGCATTGTGACCCCGGCCCACATGACTGAGTTCAATGTGATAAAATTTCCTCATAAGGCGTGTGGCCTCTTGATGATAAGGGTTCAATTCTGGTTTCCGAACCTCGAATTCCCCTTGCATTTGTTTTATGATCAGCATCGAATCACCAAACACCTGAAGCATCTGGATGCCCATATGAAGGGTAATGTGGAGTCCAATTATCAGAGCTTCATACTCCGCTTCATTATTAGTGCAGGGTTTATTTATAGAACATGAGGTGTGTATAACCTCCCCTTCCGGGGATTTCAGCACAATACCGGCTCCTGCCCGGATTCTTGTTCTCCCATTGGGATCCACTTCTGTCCTCGATGCTCCGTCAAAGTATAGCTGCCACATGACTGGCTGGGCCTGACAGGCTTCAAGTATTTCATCATCAGGAAGTTCAGTTTCCAAAGAGGCATTTTCTGGTACAGGGTGTTCTGCAAAGAAATCTGCCACGGCCTGACCCTTTACAGCTCTTTGAGGTATATATGTGATATCGAATTCCATCAAGATCACCGCCCATTTGCCCAATCGGCCTTTCAGTGCTGGCTGCCCCCATCTCCTCCGCCAGGTCCGCCGCGAACCATAGGAAGGCGTCGCTCACCACGCAGCTTATCCTGGGCCCGCCCGTGCTCTTCACCACCTTATCCATGCCCTCCCGGAAGTTCTCCGGCGTCACCTTCATGAATAGTTCAATCTGCTCCTCCGGGTTCCGCAGGTCCACGGTGAACCCCGCCGGGAGACCGTCCGGCACGTCGTAGAGCCTCAGGTTCGGGGGGGCGCCGTCCCCGAGCGAGGCGTTGGACTTGGCGGAGCTGAAGAAGGAGAAGCAGACGCCGGGTAAAGCAGCGGCGAGGCCGCGGGCGAGGGCGTGGAGTGTTGCGGCGTGGCTGCCGAAGGGGAAGGCCAGCATCGCCACGTGGGCCTCGTGTTGCTGCCCGTCGGAAACCATGGCGGCGTGCTTGTGGCCGGTGTGATGTTTAGGTTGAGGACGGAACGGGAGGCGGCGTGCAGCGAAGGGGGAAGCGATCGAGCAAGGTTGCCACGGAGGGAGCTTGCCACCTCTGCGGGGATATATACGGGGCGGAGGCGGTGGATGGAGTTGGGTGGTGGGGGGAAGCTAGGCAACGAGGGAAGGAGAAGACTTGTCGTTCCGACCGATGGTTGGCTCGTGGATTGAGCTTGTTCAAGACCGGCGGTTGGCTCGTGGCACCCACCCGGATTAATAACAATATTATTTGACACGAAATAATTAAATGTGATTTCTTATTTACTAGGCAATTTCTTTTTCACGATCCAGGTCACTTAAAACCCTCTCCATCAGGGTTTGACGTCCCAACCGATCCTCCCGTCTCGATCACAGTATGGGACGGGTCGGGTCGATCTCGTCTCGATCTATCTCGGGCGTCGTCGTCCAAGCACCTCATTAAGACTCCATTAAGAGCGCGCCTATATAATTCCCCTGTGATGATAGTATATCTCGAGGCGACTCTTCTAATGGCTTTTCTTTGCGCCGCGTTGGCTTCCTCTGGGAGAGAACCATCCCGACAGTACTGCTCAATCTCATGAAACCATGGCAATTCTTCTTCGTCCAAGATCTCTTCCAATTCTGCTAGGGATACCTCCTTCACTTCTTCCTTAGCTGCTGATGGAGGGTTCAGTTTCTCAGTGCGATTCAGTCATTGCTCTGCCACTGCATTCATATCTATTACTGTTCATTTTATTGTTGCTGCCCTTTTTAATTTTCACAGTGACTTGTTTAAAGACAATACACTATCTGATTTTCCCAGCCTAGACCCCAATAAGTCTATAATTTTCGGATACAGTGAAGATCTTTATCTATCATAGTGATGAAAGAAAGGTTGAGAGCTATAAAAGGTCTTTCTATTACCTTATTTTCAGAAAAATAGTCTTTAAACTCTACAATCTATTAAAGTTAAACCATCAGTTCATTCAAGGAGCAAGTGTGATTCTCATAAAAGAAGACTTGTAATAATTGATGCTCAAAGTAATGAACCAGTTGCAAGACTGTTATCCATTCAGAATGGTTGGGAATTGAAATTTAAGCACAAGGTAAGCTCACGAGAGGTTTCAAGGAACAAGTGTGGCACTCAGAGAAAAACGTAGATGAAACCATGTGATGCCAAGTGAAAATGCTTGAGAGAATGAGGAGAATTGAAGTTGATATACCCATACCAGAATGAGTGGTTTATACAGAACTTCCATTGACATGAAAGTGCACCAACCTTATCATGCTAGAGCCAGACATTGAATATGCAAAGACAAGCTGACATAAAATTTATTTTCAGACCAAGACAGTCAGCAAACCATGAATCATGAAAGAAGTCTGAGTCAATCATCATGCAAAAATTTACATAAGCCTAATTCTCTTCTTAAGAATTTAAATCTTTCATTACCCAAAGGCTTTGTAAAAATGTCAGCAATTTATTTTTCAGACTCAATGAATTCAAGTTCAATTTCTTTCTTGCAGACTTCATCTCTTAGAAAATGATGCTTGATTTCAATATGTTTTGTCCTGGAATGATGAACTGGATTTTTAGTTAAAGAAATTACACTAGTGTTATCACACATGATTGTGATACAACCAAGATTAATATGATAGTCAAATAACTGGTGTTTGATCCAGAGAACTTGGGCAGCACAGTTCCCTGCAGCCACATACTCTGCCTCAGCAGTGGACAGGGCTACAGTGTGCTATTTTTTAGATGCCCAAGAGACTTGAAAAAGAAATTGTGGAAAAGGCTGAAGAACTCCTGCCAGAGAAGGAACCTGAAGATATAAGGGCTCCAGCAGAACCAGTTATTGGGCAACTGGATCAAACCATCAGTGAATTGTTTGACTCATTTGGACAGGAAATTGAAATTCCTCAGCCCCCAGTAGATCAATTAGTGCAGACAGAACAGGAAAGGAATGAACAGTCAGAACAGGAAGTTGAGACTGAAATAGTTGAACTTCTGGACCAAATTGTTGAGAGATGCTTAGAAAGAATTCAACAGGAACCAGATGTAGGTCAACAGGTTGTTCGGCAAGATGCTTCACATCAAGAATCTGTTGTTGAAGTTGTTACTTTACAAGAGGTTGGTGCTGTACGTACTTCACCTCCAGAGGTCGTAGAGCTTCAGAAGGAAGCTTCAGAAAATGTTGAGATTCTTCAAGATGAATCACAGAGTGAGGCAGCCCCATTTCCAGTGGTTACTGAGGAAGATAATGTTATGGGTCCTGCACCTCACTCTCAATCATTTCCAAGGATGTCCTTCCAACCAGCACCTCTGTATGGACCTCACATGGGAGAGCTTGCTCGACTTGGTGCAACACCTCCCCTATCCCCAGAACAAGACATCCCACCAGCAGCACAGGATGTTGAAGAGAGTTCCACATCTGGTGAATCAGAAGGTCAGTCTCTTCCTGAAGCCCAAGCGGCACCTGAACCCACTGTAGTTGAATTGCTGTCAAATTTGACAATCTTAGTGATGAATCAGAATGTGAAGATGGATGATCTCTTTAAATATACAAATGTCAATATCAACTATCTGCATTCCAGGCTGCTGAATTTAGAGAAATCCATGATGACACAATGGATGCAGTTTTTGTTAAATAATCAACAAAAAGATGAAGCGACTCGCCAATCCTTGGAATCACTTCTTGGTGTATGCAACAAACTTGCAGACTTGGTCAGTGGGCTGCAAGAACATGGATCTACAACTTTCAGTTCAGTTACTAAGGTTATTGATCATTGCTTTGAAATCAGGAAGGAACTTGAAAGAACAAAAGGGGTAATGAATGCACTGGTCCCAAGCATGCAACAAGTTTATGCAATGTTTATTCTGGGCCTGATCTGCTCTTTGTTCGACGGTTGCTTGGCCTTGGACCTTATTTTTGTGTTAAGAGCCATTGTGCACCGTGTTCATCGTGCCGTGTCTAACGGCCGATGTGTTGCAAGGGTTTAGTAATTATTTTCAGGACTTAAAGGTAAGCTGAGGATAGCGTTCCGTTGTGCTTTATGCTGAAGTTGGTACTCTTCTTGGTTTGCACTTAGGCGCTTTGTGATCAGTGATGAGCATGATTAGTACCCGTGGCGTGTTATATTGCAGTTTCATGAATTGCAATGACGCTGAATGTATACTGTGATGCAGATACCGAGGTGTCCCCATTGCCTGTGTGCATTGTGTATTGTATGAGTGCACAGCGGAAGCATGGTGGGCCCATAACCCACAGGTCGAGGATCGTTGATTGGAAGTTCTAGCTAGTTGGATGCATTGTCCTTCTTGTTGTGACTTCGTCTTGGCTTCATATGCCTTGATGTTGTTGTTTGTCATGCCATGGTTATTGAAAGTCTTGTGGTGTTGGCACTGAACAGAGTGTTGGGGAATTTGTCGGCTTGTTTGCTGATTTAGTACCCTCCGCTTTTCTGTAACTTTTCTTGGATGTTGTATTCTCGGGACGTGATCGTGGTCCTTGAGATGCGTTTCCCAAGATTATTGTTATAGTTGTTGAGACTCTTTGTCAGTAAATTGCTTGATGCATGACTAGTCCCTTATAGTCGTGTGCTCAGCTGCTATTGTGCCTGATATGACCCAGCTTGCGGCTGTGTTCCGTGGTTCTGTGTTTGGTAACGGAGCCAGGGTTCTGCAAGTGTTGTTGTTGTTTTGTTGTCATTTTCCTATGAGTTTGTCCTGGCACTGTATGGACCGTGATCTCGTCGGTTAGCTTTATCATACTCCCTTTTCCCTGGTAGAGTTGGCTTGCGACTCGATCAGATGTAATATCTGACTGTGGACTGACGTGATTAATCTTGTGGTCCAGTATTGTCGTTGGTTTCTTGAGTATCGTATGTTTCGTCCATATCTGGATCGGTTTGGACTGGTCCTTGTGGATTTTCGAGTTAGGTCTCTGTCTCTCGTTCTCTTCGAGAGCCGAAGCTGTGAAAGCGGGCTGCGAGAGCCGAAGAGAGCAGGCTACGGGAGCCAAGATCGGACAGCAGGCCGCGGAGGCCAAGGCTGTGGAAGCGGGCTGCGAGAGCCGAAGGGAGGGGTATTAAATACCTTTTAACACCTTTAATATGTACAACCGAACGGGCCTTACATCAACCGTCCCACCGCCGGATTCCTCCTCTGGAAGAGGACCAGAAGTAGCAATACTCGAGCCCCTGTCAGAAGAAGGCAAATTCCCTGCTGCAATTCGCGGGGGTCGCAAAGGAGGCATCAATCTCTTAGATGCAATAGGGGCCTTATGGCCCTCATGTCCCTGCGACCCACGGGAAGAAGCCTTTGTGGCGCGAGACATCCTGGACAACCTACAAGAAGAAAAAACAACGAGAATAGGTAAGGGTATGATATGAGTATCATGTACAAAAAGCAAAATGTATTCACAAGATTATGAAAACATTGGCAGAAGTGGAAAATAACAAAATTAAAGAGGCACGGGCCGTCGCCTTCGACTCCAACAGACCCTCGTGGGGGGCATTTGTTGAACTCTACATTGTTCTCATAGTGAAACTATGCCGTGTTCAGAACTTTCAGAAATAAAAATTCTTTTGTGACGGCCACAAAACGAGGCGGATCGTTGTCATCACACCTGGGTCTTTGAGGGACCCACCTTATGGGGCTTACCCATAAATTTCTACGTGTTTATATGCACATAAATTTTATTAACATTTGATGAGCGGAGTGGAATAACCCACTTACGCGTGAAATCAAGTGTTTAAATCGTTAATGGGGTGTTGTTCCTCGCTTTATCACGTGTCCTAGTGACAAAAATGGCCAAAAGCAGACAAAATGTGGGATTCCCCACTGCTGCAGCCAATTCTCAGCAGTAAAAATGGTGGAAAAAGAGGGTGGGAAGCCCTTTTATACTCAGGAGCTGGTGGGAGCAGGGCCAATCCCCCCTCCCCCCTCTCTTCTCCTCTCTTCCGTGGCACCAAGGCCGGAGGGGAACCCCCTTCGGTCAGTCAAACCGGAGGGGACCTCCCTCCGGTAGACAGGAACCGGAGGGGGGGGTCCCCACCGCTGCAAGAGAGAGTGAGATACCATCCCGTGACCCGACCCGGGCACGAGAGAGTGAGCCGACCACCCTTGACTCGCTGCCGGTTCCTCAACCGCGCACGTCCGAACGCTTCCCCTCGCGTGGGACGTACTCGAGCTTGCTTAGAGTCCCAGTCGGTGTCGAGTCTCGTGGGTCCGTCCCGCATCAATGCTTCTCAGAGTGGGCTGGTGCCCCCAGTCTGTCATAGACCGAGGTCCGTTGCAGTGGAGCCTCCATTATGGTGTCGACCCGAGAAGAGCTTAGGGCTGGGTGCTAGCGGGGTCCGGAACGAGCCCTTCTTGTTTTCTGCTTATTTGGGCGAGAGATGCTGGGTGGCCGGGCACCATTAGACTGTGCCGATGCAAGCTCGGTTGTGTCTTGACCGATGTCGCACCCGAGCATTTGGAGGGGGTTCTTAATACGTGCCCTTCGAATAGCTTGAGCCTCTTCCGGGGTAACCTAGATTCTTCTAAGGCTAAGTCGTTGACCACCCTTGTCATTATTCCTTTGACGAGACTTGGGACCCTAGGTATCAAGCTAGTGCGGGTGCCCCCGATTTGTTGTCGAGGCACCTGCTCCTCTGAGCTCTGCTTTATCCTCTCACATTCAGTGCAGGAGGCTGAAGCGATTGGTAGTGGGGACCGTAGGCACGGTCTACTCCCGAGGTACGATTAGTTTGCCCCCGTTAAGTCAAATCCGCAAGTCGTCGACAAGAATGGTCTTACCGGATTTGCTAGTTGCAGCGATGCATCTCTTACCTTTACGATCATTGTGACGCTTCTTCTGGGGAGCCGAGGAAGATCCTGCTCCGAGGTGGTAGACCGAGAAGACCTAATCTACCATTGCTGGCAATGCGAGGCCGTCAGTCGAAAGTGCTGGGATCGACCTCCGGGGCACGAAGCCCGTATCGAGAGCTGATGGTTGAGTGACTCGAGTACAAGCTCTTGTCCGAGCAGACAGAAGTTGATGGGGTCATCATCTACACCCTATGTTTGATCGGGGCTCGGACTACTCGTCGGCACGCGCCATTGTGTCCGTCTTATTTCCTCGACTCCATCCATGTCATTTCCATATGAAACAAAACATTATTGAGTGACAAATTGTTTAACCTTCATACATTTTCAATTCACTTTCTTACGGAATTTTTTGTTTAACTCTGAAGGGTAATACGCTGACTTGTTTTGCTATGCCTATGATTAATTAGATTCATTGTTATAAAAGAGGTCTCTAACTCCTTTTCAGTCCTCACTCACATTACTCTACCTTTTATGAATGTTAAACCCGAATTCGGTCACGTTTGTACGATGCTGATTCTTATACTTTAAGATATGTTTATAACCGTGCTCATACACTGAATCAAATGCACCCTCTGCTGTCTGATCATATCAACTGCATCAATTGTCTTGCATTATCCATTCCCTCCTTCTCATACAGGGGGAGAATCATTCAGGGGGAGGCTGCATCTGCACCTTGGTTAAGGGGAGAGTTTTTCTTGTTGGTCTCTACTCACATCAGGCTGTTTCCATATTCCCTATTTCATTATGGTTCCTTTCCTTTTTGATGTGTCAAAGGGGGAGATTATATGGGGGTTTAAATAATATGGAGGAGGGAGGAGGCAGTAGTATATTGAGTTGTCGTGTCACATGGAGCAATTTATTTTAACGAGCAATTTATTTTAACTTGCTGCCATCATCTTATTTCAACTTGTTGCGATCATCAAAAAGGGGGAGAATGTTGTGACCCCTGGGTTGATGTCTTGTTTTGATGATTGCAACAGGTTGACGTAGAGCAACAAGTTAAATGATGGCAACAGGGTTGACGCAGTGTGAAGACAACGTCAACGCTGCAGAAGAAACAACGTTTGGCCCCATTATATCCAAAGGCATCAAAGGGTCGACGCTACCAAGAAGACAGCGTCAACCCATCACAAGAATTGTGAAGGAAGAGTCCACGCTGGCAGCCAGAGCGTGGACCCAGCAGATGATTGGATTTAAGGGCGACATGAAAGAGTTGACGCTGTACTGCACAGCGTAGACGCAGCTAATTAGAGCTAAAGCTAACGCCGACCATGAAGACAAGGGTCGACGCTGTCAAGACAAACGTCCACGCAGTTGGGAAGGACGTTGAGTGCGTCAACGCTGAAGGTTAGAAGCGTCGACGCTGCAGTACGCCATTCCTTCTCCATTCATTTGCTTACCTGTCATGAACAAAGCATCACGTATGTCAGTCATATGAGAGTGGAAAACAACAATGACTTATAGTGTTAGCCATTATCAAAACCATGAGATACAGATGACCAATGACCATAGGGGCACAACAATCTAGGGTTGAATGGGTTTGGAGGAAACCCTAGAGAGTGTGCTCATGTAGGAATGATCGGAAGCCTGGAAGTAACATGTGCTAGAATAGTAGATAAGCCACTCTAGTAGGGGCACTGCACTGTACCACTACAAAGGCCTGCAGAAAGAAGCTGGCACGACCGTACCTATAAGAGGAACTACTGAGATGTAACTGATTCGGAGCAAAACTGGAGTCTGGGAGTTGGAAGGCATCTGGATCATAACTGACCTGAAGCAAAATTGGATGTAGGTCAGTAGTGAGATACGACTGAGATGAAATAAACATCAGGAGGAACCATGGCCAAAGCCAGAGTTTGAAGTCGAGTTTCAATGAGACAACTGATTTTTATTGAGATGGATATCCAATTATAATAATCCATCGATGGTAGAAGAATGTAATTAGGCAGACTGGGATGGATAATGTATATGAAAATAGCTGTATAAACTGGGATAGTTGTATAAGCTGGGACTGGATAAATTGGGAAGTTAGGAAGCTGTATAAACTAGAGCAGCTAGTTGACTGTACGTATTGTCAATTTTTGACTGAGAGCAACTATATCAACTGGGACAATTGTATAAACTGGATGAATTGGCAAGTAGATGTCTAGGGAGCTGGGTCAACTGGAGTAGCTACAATTGTATCAACTGGGATAGTTATGTAATTGGGGTCCGAGAGACTAGGATTACTGGGGGAGAGTGAGTCAATTGAAATATTGAAAAGAGATTAGGAATTGCTTAGAGACAAGAATTACTGGGAGACTGGAGTTGTTGGGAGACTAGACTAATTGTGAAATTGGAGTGGCCTACAACAACGAAGAGTGCAGGCTAGGCCAGACTAGATAACCCGGGATGCTCAACCATGTGACCATGTAAATTGAACTCAAAAGAGGAACATTTATGAACTAGATAGGGCTCTTTAATTTAATGCACGTTGTGTTATTTTATTTTATCATTTCTCTCGAAACAATTTAATTAGATTTTAACTCTGATAGTAACTATTAACTCGGTTATGGATATGCAGATCAAAATGATACAATATCGGAATTAACCCGACACTACCATGCAATCCAATAAAATTTCGCAGCCGCTGCGAGATGGTGGCGGCGGACACATCCTTTTCTGGCACAGCACGGATGACCGCACCACACACATTACCCGTGTGAGTAAGAAGAGCTGTTGCGGCGGGGGCAGAATGTTGACATGGGCGCGCCGAATGCACCACCGGCCAAAAGATGCGTGCTTGCGGTGCCAATCTTCCCGCACGAGGCCGGCGTGCTGGCGGACACCCGGGAGGCCAGGGAAGTCGTCGCCCTGCCCGTGTGCGCCGACCATTAATTGGTCGCAACGGGAGCTTGCCGGTGGCTTGATCGGGTGGGTGGTGGAGAGTTTTGGGAGGTCCACGGGTGGGTGTGTGCCTTGAGGAAGCGAAGCACAGAGAGCTTTTTCTTCTCCTTTTTCACGCATGGCGGCTGCAAACTGTCGTAGAAGCCGAGGAGCTTCCCGGGGTGCTCCATGGCCGGCGACGAGGTCCTGGTGGGGATGGAGAGTGGCGTATGTGAACCCAAAGCCAGCATCTTGCAGAGGATTCATATCGGAAGATACGACACCGGAGTTTTAAGATTCTGCATGCATGCCCGAGGGGAAATGTCTAAGTAAGCCTCCCTCCAGTGCCTGAAAAACTCCAAGAAGGGAACTTGGTTCCATCCTCTTCGGGGATTACTTCGTCAGAAGAGTAGTCATAGTCTACCTTCTCGCTCGAGGAAGATTCGCTCGAAGCCGATTCGCCCCCGGTCGGAGTAGGAACGCCTGCTTGGGCGCCCTCGACCTCCTCCTCATGTGAGCTTGCGGACGGCAAGGCCCCGAATCTCAACCTCCTCCTCGTGTATGTTAGCGTCGGCTCAGGGATCGCCTGTGCCGCTATATGTGCGGGGAGAGGAGCGAGGGGAGCTGTACAATAAAGAGAAGCCCTGGTTAGACAGACACTCATGAGTCCCTAGTATGAGACCCCGAACTCGGGATTTATTCTTATTGTCCTTTTAAATGCATGACTGTCTTTATTCTCATTTTTTTGTCATCCCTTTTTATTATTTATTTAATTATTTGTTTGTTTTTTTTATTGGATGAATGTAATTTCTGATTTCCTTTATTAGTATTTACTTGACAATTGTTAACTTATCCACCGTCGACTTGCATTGTTTATTTATCATTTTATTATTATTATTATTTTAGTTTTATTTTTGTTGTCATTTATTTGGTCATTGCTTGTTTATTATACATTTATCATTATTTTATTATTTCTCCATTTTTTGAGTGAGAGCATGTTAGTGATTTCATTATTTACTTTCTCCCTTTTTATACACACATTAATATGCATGGGGTCGGATCTGTTACGTGGCCTTTTTTTGTTAGTACATGTATTGTGTTTGCCTTTGTTAGAATATGTATATGGGATGGGTGTGTCATGTGAATGGGTGGCAACGTGTATGCATGTGTTAATGTATATAGGTGTGTGTTGTCTTGTTAGTTTAGTTTAGTTTTTTTTTTTAATGTACATCTATACATGCATGAAGGATGGAGTGGCGCCGAGAAACATGTGATATCTTGTTCAAAGGGTGTAAAACGTGAAGTGAGTTTGAGTGTGCTGTGCATGCCATGTAACATGTGCACGTGAGTATATATATCGGCGCCGACTCATATTGGTTGAGTATTATGCAGGTGGTAAACGGCGTGGAGTATCTCGGCGTGGCATTTAGTCTCGGCGTGATTTCATCTTGGCGGGGTGGTTTCATCTCGGCGCGGTGGTTTTGGCGCCGGGAAGCTTGCCGATTCTTTATTTAATATTTTTTATTTATTTGATATTATTATTACATATTTATTTATTTGTTTATCTTATCTTATTTATTTGTTCACTCTTATTTGTTTATCTTTTATTTTATCATTGTATTATCATTTGTTTTATTTGCTTATGTTTTATTATATTATTAGTTTTTTTGTGTTGTTTTATTTTGTTATTATATTTTTATTGATAGTTTGAGAGTTGGCGGTCCGTTTGCTAAAAATCCGGCAGCATCTCCCCTATACCCGGAATATGCCAAAGGGGTAGATAGGAAATCTTCGGCGGTGAGCGAGCTGAAGCCGTCGCTGTTGATTTTGTCGAGGATGCGGTCGATTTCGGCGCGCAACCGGTCCGGACTGCCAAGGTTGACCTGATAAACGGGCGCGGGTGCCGCCTTTTTTTTGGCTTTGCGAAACCACTGCGGCAACTCGATGCCTTGCGAGCCGTCACGGTTGTGGACGAGGCGGAAGTAGAGCCAGCCGGCCAACATGCCGCCGAGGTGCGCCGAGTGCGGGACGCCCAGCCCGCCGCGTCCCGTCAGTTCGAGAAAGAGGAAGCCGAAGAGGTCAAACACCAGCAGCGCCCACGCGATGTATTTGGGCTTGAGGCTGACGGGCAGCACGAAGAACAGCAGCAGCGTGATCGGTTGGTCGGGGTGGATGCAGGCATAGACCACGAGCAGCCCGCAGAGCGCCGGAGTCGACCCGATCAACCCGCCGCCGTGCATCCAGTGGCAGCCCAGCCACGCGAGCCCGCCAACGACCAGCGAGCCGATGAAAACACCCAAAAACCGTCGCGTCCCGAGGAGCGGAAGCAGTTCGCGCCCCAGAAAATAGAGCGCGAAGAGGTTGCCCGCGACCAGCAGCAGCTCGTTGGGATCGTGCAACAGCCCGTAGCCGAGGAGGGTCCACGCGAACCCTTCTCGGAACGTGTCCGGCGAAAGTGTCAGCGCCTGCATGAACCGTTCGCCCACCGCCGGGTTGCCGAACCAACGCAACGCGATGTTCTCCAAGATGAACACGCCCGCGATGATGCCGAGGAGCCAAGCGAGGACGGATGCCGACGCCCTTCTCGGCGTGTCGCGCATGTAAAACCGGTCGGAAAGCATGAGGGGACCAGACTAGGCATCGACTTTGCAAACACAAGCCGTCAGCCGACCTTTTGCGCCGGTCGCCTGTCGCGGACATTTGCCGGACAGAACTTCTCTGACCGCTTGACAGCCCGGAACATTGCTCTTTGTTGCCCCGAGCATGGCTAACAAAGATGACAAGTGGGAACAGAACGTCGCCGGGAAGTTTTTCGTCGACCAACAGTGCATTGATTGCGACCTGTGCCGCGAGACCGCGCCGGCCTTTTTCACCCGCCACGAACGCTCCCAAGACGCCTCACCACCAGAGTGACGCTGCCAGACCACCTTAACCAGAGGGATAACCTTGTTCCGCAGGCACTGCTCTCGCCGATCCTCAACGCGGACAGGGTACTCCAGAAGGGACAGATCTGGGGTCACCTCGGGCCAAACGGCATCCTCTAGGACTTGGGAATCATCGGGCATATACTTCCAAAGTATTGACATATGAAACACATCATGCAAAGCAGATAGCTCCGGAGGTAACTGTAACTGATTGGCAACTTCCCCAACACGCTCGACAATGAGGAAAGGACCAATATAGCGGGGACTCAGTTTTCCACGCTTGTCGAAGTGCATTACACCCCTCATGGGAGAAACTCTCAGGAAAACTCGATCTCCCATAGCAAAGCTGAGAGGTCACCTCCTCCGATCGGTATAGCTCTTCTGCCGGCTCTGAGCTGCCAACATCTTTTGCCGAACGAGATGCACCATCTCAACGCACTGTTGTACCAAATCCGATCCTGTCAGGACACGCTCGACCACCTCGAACCAATCATGCGAGGTCGCCCGTATAACGCCTCATAAGGAACCACACCAATGCACGAATGATAGCTGTTGTTGTAGGCAAACTCCACTAGCGGTAAATGGTGGGTCCAACTCCCCTGTCACTCCAGACAACACGATCTCAACATGTCCTCCAAAGTCTGGATGGTCTGCTAAGACTGACAATCTGACTGAGGATGATAGGCCGAGCTGAGTGCCAACTCGGTGCCTAGAGCTCGCTAAAAACTCCTCCAGAATCTCGATGTGAAGCGCGGATCACGATCGGACACGATGGAGATGGGGACTCCATGTAACGGGACAATCCGCTCCACATTCAAACAGGCCAATCTCTGTATGCTCCAACTGACTTTGATCGGCAGCAACCAAGCCGTCTTCGTCAGTCTATCCACCAGTAATCAAACACAATCATACTCACTGGACGTCCTCGATAACCCAACCATAAAATCAGTGGTCACGTGGTCCCACTTCCACGCAGGTATCTCCAAGGGCTGAAGTGTGCCTCCTGGTCGCTGGTGCTCAGCCTTCACCTGCTGACAGGTCAAACACCTGGCAAACCCGCGATCGGCCCCCTCTCCTCTCTCCCAAAACCTCTCTCCCGTGCCCTCTCTCGGTGGACCGCGCAGGAAACCCCCCCCCCTCCGCGGGGGCGGCGGTGGCACCCGTCCCATAGGCCGACCCACCCGGTCCCCACGCAGCAGCGCCCCCTATGCCAAGCAGGAAGGGATTGTCGTTGCCCAGCACTCCGCTTTCGCTGCCGAAGTTGTCGCTGGGATTGAATGCGGTGACCTTACCCCAGTTGATGTCGGCGGTCAGGTTGATGTTGTCCGTGATCTTGGCGGTTATAGAGCCGCTGATGACGCCGCGCTTCAGGGGAGTCACCAGGTTGGTGTACAGGTTAGCCGGCTCGCCGGAACCGCCCGGCGCGTCACTTATATTGGCAAAGCTGTTGTTGGCCTGAAAGGGAACCAGCCCCAAGCCATCTGGAGATGCGGCATGCAGCGGCGAATAGACGTTGAGCGAATAGGCGTTGAAGCCGTTGTAGGCTGCCGGTGACAACACGCCGTACGGACTGTTGTTGCTGGTCAGCCCGGTCCCGATGGCCACGATGACGATCAGGAAGCCGAGCCCGATCCCGACCACGCCCACGAAGACGGCCAGCCAGAACGCCTGGGTTGCGGTGAGCATCACGGCTGGTCCCCCATCCGCTCGTGCAGGCGGGCGACAACCTCGCCCGGGGCGAGCCGCTCCACTTCGGCGGTGAGGCGCTTGTTCTCCTCGCTGAGCGCTGACACCTGCTGGCCGAAGTGGGATGCCCACCGGCGCCAGCCGTTGCCGATCTCGCGTTCATGGTGCACCTCGGCAGCCTTAGAGCGTCCCCACAGCCACCAGACGGCGGCGTTGCAGGCGATGGCCACGAGGGCGGAGACGATCAGGACCGTGTCAGTCACCCGTCTCACCGCCCTCCGGGCCTTCTGGGGCGACGTCTCCGAGGACAGCGGCGGCACCGGCAGCGTCACCGGCAGCAGCGAGACGCAGTGCCTCCAGGAGGGCGGGGCCGACCTTCGCCATCGCGCCGGCCATGTGCTGGGCGTCCTCGACCGCCTTGTCTCGCTCGGCCTTGAGGCGGACCACTTCGCGACGCATCTGCCACGCCTCGTTGCGCAGCTCGATCGGGTCCGTGTCCACCAGTTCGTCGAGGTGGTCCCACGACGGCAGTTCCATCGGCGCGTTGTGGTCGAGGGCAGTCACTCGGACACCTCCTCTCCGAGCGCGGTCCGGGCGAGACGGTTGAGGTCCCGCTGCACCGTGCGCTGGGCGATCTCCTGGAGGGCAGCACGCAGGCGGTTCATTTCCTGCTGCGTCTCGTCGCGCAGTTCGGCGGCTGCCTCCCTAAGCGCGTCCATGACCTCAGTCGAACCCTTCTGAAGCTCCATCCCGAGCAGGTCCACCGCCTTGTTGAGGCGGTCCACCTCGGCGAGGAGGTCGGAACGGTCCCGGTACGCGGAGGTGCTCCGCATGAGGCCAGCGGCGATGTAGTCGGCGACCTCGGCTTCGTTGCGGCGGATCTCTGCGAGGCGCTCAGCGCTGAGCGGCGGGGTGTGGTCGAGGGAGGTCACTCGGCACCCCCGTCGATCTTCTTGCCCCTCTGGCGGAAGGCGACCGCCACACGCGCCAGCACGAGCGTGAACACGGCACCGAACAGGACGGCCACCACCTCGGACGGGCTGGCCTGGGGCGACGGCAGGGCCACCACGGCCATCACAGTGGCCCCCAGCATGAGGGCGGCAGCCACAGCGGAAGCGGCGGCGTAGGCGTACCAGAGACGGGCGGTCATCGGGCGGTCTCCTGCTCTGCCTGAGCGGCCTCAGCGTCGTCGTCTCTGCCGGTGCGATACACGCCCGCCATCGGGTCCGTGACGCCCTTGACGGTGATCTGGTGGGTTCCGGTCGCGTACGCGTTGAGCGCGGTCCTGTGGCACGGCTCAGCGCACAGCAGCAGGTACGAGCCGGGCGGGATCTGGGTGGTCGCGGTCTCCCCCGTCTCGGGGTCGTGCACGGTGACCTTGAGGGGCTTAGGCATCGTCGCCGCCCGTCTGAGCCTGAGCGGCCTTCCACTCGGTGGTGACCTTGACGTGCGGCACGACCGGCGTGAACGTGGCGGCGGTCTCCTACTCGTACGGGCCGCTGTCCTGGTACTCGGTGAGGCCCCTGCTGTAGGTGTCGGCGAAGTGCTCACCGGCCTCGTTACGGATCACGAGCCAGTGCACCGACTCCCATCGCCGCTTGTCGATGTAGTCGTTGACGACGACCGTCCAGCCCTCGCAGGAGTCGCCCGGGTCTCCGTAGGCGAGTTCGCGGGCCAGGTCGGCGGGCAGCTTGACGGGCTCGTCCGCAACGGCGGGCGCAGGCGCCTCGACGACGACCGCCCGGAAGGGTCGCGCAACCTCTGAGTCGCCCGGACCGTCGAAGCGGAGCACGTCCACGCTGAGCACGTCGCCGATCGCGGTCACGGACAGGGTCGCCACCAGGCTGTGCCGCCAGCCGCTTGCGTATTCGCAGAGAGCGGCGGCGACCTTCTCGGGGGTGATGTCGCTCATGCCGCACCGCCGAACAGGTGACTGGCCAGCGCGGTCTTGAACTCCATCTCGGTAGCCGGCCGGACAGTCGGCTGGTGCTCGGCGTACTCATCGGCGGCGGACAGCGTCAGGAACAGCTCGGCAGCCTCCTCCGCGTCGAGCAGCCCGGACGGCCGGTCAGAGCCGGGGGCGATCGGGGCGCGCTGCCCGTCCACCTCCACCACCCACTTGCCGTGGCCGGTGGAGCGCGGCATCAGGGTCAGGCCCTCGTCCAGGAGGCACTCCTCCAGGTCGTCGGCGTCCTCCAGCGCGGTCGGATCGCGGTCGCCGGCCTCGTCCGCTTCGGCCGCCTGCCGCTGCCACGCCTCCACGGCGCGGGCCACAGCTTCGCGGTGGAGCTGGTACGGGTTCGTCGTCTCGGGGGTTTCGGTGCTCATGCTGCTGCGTCCTCCGTGGAGTGGGGGCGGATAGCGGGGCGGGAAGCACGAGGCCGGGAGAAGTCCGCGACCGGGACGACCGGCTCCAGGCGGGTCAGCAACGCCAGACCGGACCAGCCCGTCAGCGTTCCCGTGCGGCGGTAACGCCAGCCGCTGTGAGGAGACAGCAAGCGGGTCATGACTCCACCGCCGTCCGCTGCTCGTCCAGCTCGGCGACGTTGCTCGCCGGGTCGTCCGGGTTGCACGTCGCCCCGTACGAGTGCCGGGCGCCCTTCGGGGAAGCGGGCGTGATCGAAGTGCGCCACACCGGCTCTCCGAAAAATTTTTGAAAGGTGGTCGTTCCGCCGATAATGGATATCAATGGATTCACGGAGGTCTGTTATTTACTTCAAACTGACAAAGATGAGAGAAGTTACGCAATTTAAAAGCCCACAGACATCCGACTCAAGAGTAGATCGACATATTGAGCCATTTTGATAATTCTGACTGACCAAACAGGCCCCGAAATTGACTACGTCAATTTACACCCCCGCCGTCTCTTCTTGCCATTTCCGGAAACATATTATAATAGCGATTCCGACGATCGTGCAAAAAGTTAACGATGTTTACGTCGGCCCGCCCCTCCCGCTCCGGTCCTCTTGTCCGAGTCACTTCTCATCACGAAGGAGGTCGTAGGGCCCTCCCAGACGGGTGCCCAGCACAGCTCCGCTACGCCTCAAAGGTGGTCGTTCGCCGTCTCCTTGCAGGTGCGATCATACCAGCACTAACACACTGGAACCCATTAGAACTTCGAAGTTAAGCGTGCTTGGGCGAGAGTAGTACTAAGATGGGTGACCGCCTGTGAAGTCCTCGTGTTGCACCTCTTTTTTGTGCAGCGGGACTTACCCGCCCGCATCACTATTTACGTCGGCCCCGCCCCACGCGCTCGGCACCTCACGTCCGACTTGCTTCCCGTCGCGAAGGAGGTTGCCCGCAGGAAGAAAAAGAATATATTTTTTAAATATTCTTCGAATATAATTGAAATTTTTTGAAAGGTGGTCGTTCCGCCGACAATGGATATCATTGGATTCACGGAGGCCTGCTATTTGCTTCAAAGAGACAAAGATGAGAGAAGTTACGCAATTTAAAAGCCCATAGACATCCGACTCACGAGAAGAGTGACATATTGAGCCATTTTGATAATTCTGACTGACCAAACGGCCCCCGAAATCGGCCACGTCAATTTCCACCCCCGCCGTCTCTTCTTGCCATTTTCGGAAACATATTATAATAGCGATCCCAGTGACCGTGCAAAAAGTTAACGCTGTTTACGTCGGCCCCGCCCCTCCCGCTCTGCTCCTCGCGTCCGAGTCACTTCTCGTCACGAAGGAGGTCGCAGGGCCCACCCAGACGGGGGGCCAGCACAGCTCCGACCACCACATCTCGTACACAGCTTCGGAGGTCCCATCACTTGTCTCTGCTGCTGCTGAGAAGGCGGAGCAGACTGCTGTACCGTGCCCGACGATACCTGTCGCTCGAATCTCTTCCTCTTCTTGAATTTCTTGAACTTAGGCTTGAAGGAAGAAGTACCACTCACAGTAGGAATGACAGGAGGAACTCCCAACACAGAAGGCTGATAACTCGGCTGAAGTGGAATAGTCGGCTGAACCGACGCCGCTTGAGGAAAACCATGAGATCTAGCCATATCTAGCTCAAGTGCTGCCGCTACTTGATAAGCATCATTCATCATAGACACTCGGGTTGCAATTAAATGCTACCTCAAATCGGGCCTCAACCCCACGCAAGAAATGCTCAATTTTGAGGGCTTCATCCGCTAGAACATGGGGCGCATAACGACCCAATTCCATGAACCGATTGTGATATTCTAGCACTAACATTCCACCATGCACGAGCTCCATAAATTGATGCATCTTGTTCATGCGGAGATATGCATGATTGAAAGTATGCTCAAAAGTGGGGACAAATTCTGTCTAGGTGAACAGAAGGCAACTTCCCATTCTGTAGTCCACCAAGTAAGTGCTGCGCCCTGAAGTTGAAACGTACCAAGCATCACTTTTTCATCTTTAGCTCATGCCATCGATCAAAATACACATTCAGTTGCATCCAGCCAAGCCCAGGCTACATTCGGATCAGCTTGACCTTCGTAAGTCGGCGGATGGAACAGCAAAAATTCCTTCAATGCATGACCATGACCACCAGGCACATCTTCTTGCGCTAGAATAGCAGGAGCTGGAGCAGGAATTGAAACAGCTTGAGCTTGATCGAGAATAATCACTGGAGGAGATGAGGCGCTACTTTCTTCCTGAGGAGTAGGACCTCAACCTCGACCATGGCCTCTCCTACGAGGCGGCAAATTTAAGCTAGAAAGCTCACATAATAACAAGAAATTCATCATTAATATGGAAAACATCCTTACCCAGCAAAAGACAACTCAAATGGACTTGCTCTAGACTCGCTTATGCTATTTCAATTCCTTACATAATTCCTCAACTCTGTTCTGATACCATCTTTGCCATTTTTTCACAAAGCATGGTCCTGACTTTTATCTCATATTGCAGGCCAAGTGCAAGAATATTTGATGTGAAAAAAATAATACAATCAATTCAAAGAGCAGTGGCTGCTCCTCACCATTATTGAACTAAGAATTACAACAGTCATGATTTCTTTTTGAAAAAAGAAAAAAATGTGTTTGATATGTTCACCATAAAGTAAAGGAACATATGTAGAAGTATAGCAACAATGGTCCAAGCTCCCTCTGCATACAGAATAGGCCAAACATCGGAGAAATATTATCCCTGGATCTACAAGTGGTTAAAGTTATCACCTCTATGTAAAATATTATAGCATCCCGAAAATACACAAGCCCTCTTCAAAGGTATTGCTCAATGCTCCCACTAATACAACGACAGTTTATTTAACATCTATTGCACACATATCTGAATTCTCTGAAATTGCACGGACTATCTAGATTGAACTCCTTTTTGTAGAGTGCCAATAAGATTTGGACAGAATAGCTTCGGCACTTGAACACTCTAGGCGGTATGGTGGTTGTGCTTGGCATGACCAGGAGCTCCATGACTTCCTTCTGAGATCAGGGTCATAAGAGTCCGCTTCTCATAAACCTTGGAGATATATAGATGGAGGGATGGAGATGCTAATCATAACCCAGAAATCCGATTTACCCTATCACTGAAAGTTCATTAGTCTGCAAATACAAATATTCTATTGCAAGGAATATGAATTGTATCCGCCGATAGGAAGAAAGTGCAGATTTCAAGAGTATTGAGATATGAGGATGAAGCATCTTTAAGCAAAGCTGTTAACATCATTAAAGCATACTTTGACCAAACCAAGTATTTTTTAATAGCCTAAACTAAGCCTGAACTGAAACCTGTTATACCTTGATGTACAGCTCCCAAACATATAATCAATAGACCTTAGAAATGATCAAAAGATCTAGCATCTCAAATGTTTCCTTCTTGTGTGTTTCCACTTGCTCGCTTGTAAGGCTTCTGAATCAGACAGATGATCCCATCAGAATCTCCAGCACCATTGCAAGTGAGACATAGGATAACTTGAAGTTTACAAGTTAGGAGTTAACCTCCCAACATGCTACCCGGTCAGGGAAGAAATGGGGCCGCCCTCCTCAGGACAGCCGCAACATCATGCTCAGAGGTGAGCAACCATACCGGATCCCCGAACCCGAGGTCTGAGACACTGAAATCCCTCCACCGTTCGATCTCTACCCTGAGAAGCCGAAGAGCCAAGGCATCCCCTCATTCGCGGAGTTTTTACGGTCCCGTGCAGAAAGGCAGGAACGCCCGTGGGGACCCCGGCCAGCTGAGGGAGTCAGCACCTCTCCAGCCCCACCAGTTAAGAGACTCCCGGCTCTACTGACGGTGGCCCCGTCCCAGCCAATAGAGGAATTTGATGACGTCCCTAATCTCGCCGAATTCATGCAAGAAAAGGAGGAGGCCCGGTAGGGTATGCCATTTCAGGTAGTTGCACCCGACCCGTCGGGGGAGCCACCTTCCGACCCAGCACCCCAGGTCCAGGCCGGAGGCAAACGCGGCAAGGTCGAAGAGATGAAACTGCTCAAGGTTCGAGCTGCCGACCAAATAGTCAGACATCTCAAGAAGATACTAGCCCGATTCACCGTTTGGGAAATGCTGTCTTTGGATGAAGAGACACGACAGGCCATCATCGCCGCACTCCAAACGTCGGCGCACCTCGAAGCCTACTTAGCGGAGATGTCATCGGGAGTGGCCGTGGCCTTTACTGAGAACGACATGCTTCTACCCACATGCAGTCATAACAGGCCGTTCTACATGAAGGGGCAGCTGAATGGACAGCCCATCAATAGGGTCCTGATCGACCCAGGAGCAGCAGTCAACATACCCCCTTACCAGGTGTACCAGAAGCATTACTTCGACGTGCACTTGATCGAGGTCAAGAATGTCAAAATCGTGGGCTTCAACCAGAAGTGTGAGGTGCCCATGGGGGTGGTGGAATTTAGTCTGGCCCTTGGCGACTTCATCACCAAGGTCCAGTTCCACGTGATCAACTCCAACACCTCCTACAAGGCGCTGCTCGGCCGACCCTGGCTGCACCAGAACAGAGTGGTGCCGTCCACCCTGCACCAATGCATAAAATACCCTTGCGAGGGAAAAGAAGCCAGGATCTTTGCTGACCTAGGCCCCCTCACAGCTAGGGGCCACCCTCACTCCTTTCCACCCCACCTCCACTCCCATAAACCCCACTCCCCCCCAATACCTTCAATCTACTGTTCCCCAGTTCGTAGACTAGAAGACCTGAAGATTGCAGAGGAAGCAGCATCGTCATCCCGGTGTTCCTGAAGGCCCAAGAGGTATCAAAAGAAGCGTCTTCGAGTCTACTTCACAACGGTGGTCATCTCGCCTTCATCGGACTTCATGGCCGTCAGGGGGAAGCAATCTCCCCCGACTGCGCAGGCGAGTCCCAGACAGCAACCTGAGGATGCTTGTAGACTTTGTCGCGACAAGTCACCAGAATATCTGATAACAAGGCTTGGCCGACGACTTCTACTACGAGTCTTCTTCCATCTCCAAGAAACGGGGCTCCATTCGGCCTCTGGAACAAATTCTTCTCTTATTTCTCCTCCAAGTGCACATCTTTGTCTGCACTGAGACAGAACTGACACCCTGTCAGTGTTCGAGTTGCTGCGGCCGGACCCGTCATGTGCTGGCACCCCCGTTGGTCTCGTTTCGAAAAAGGATTGATAATGGTTCCATCGCTGATGACCGTGCCCAAATCGGAGTTCAGGACTGTCCGTGGTGACATCGTCTTCCTGGAGCTGCAAGGCTGTGATAGTTCAATGTAGAATACAGAAGCCCTGTTTCTAGATCCACCACGACCGGCGACGACTACATCGGCTCTTGCCAAAATTCCTGTACCATCCCCAACCAATCATGGAAGTTTTGACACTAGTCTTGCTGTCATCGGAGTCCGGGAGCTTCCTTCAGAATTCCTGCACCGATGTTCTGTACCCTATTCCAGAATAGGGATAGATTCGCCCCTGACGTTGCGAGGAGCCCGAGCATTCGCTTTTCCCCTCCCCGCTTGGCCGGCTAAAGGCCCCTCCTTGTGTGGAGGTAATTTTGGTTGTAACACACTTAACCCCCATCCCGAGATCCCCCTCCTATGTGAGGCGTAGTTTTGTAATCGGCTTGAGCAGGTTGAAGCGACCTCACCGCGGCGTGGGTGAGCCCCACGCTTCCCCGCGCGCCCCCGTCTCCGAGCGGGACCGGTGGCGGATACACCACCCCTGGATGGCGTATCCGGTTATCAAACCTGCCCTTAAAGTCTCAGAACAATGACAAACCAAAAGGGGGGTGAATTGATTTTGTCCTCTTTTTTACAATTTCAATTAATTAAAGTAACGTGTGTAGAAAAACTATCGCAAAGTTTGATTACAAAGAATTGAGGTAGAAGAGAGGGCACAAACCATAGTGCAGAAGGGATTTTTAAAGTGGTTCAGATACAAAGGCTACAACCTACATCCACCCCTCACAACCGTGAGGCTTTGACATACAAACCTTATAAACACTACAAGATCTAACTCATACACTCACACACACACGAAGTCTCCTACTCTAGCACGATGCAAGGCATCAACACACAAGCACTGGATCTAGTAGGATCCACACACAAAAAAGACTCTTAGATAAAAAACATATACAAGTTAAGCGCAAAAGGAACTTAAGAGATAGAGTGAATGTAGTAAGTGAATAAAAAAAGCTCCCCCTAAGTGAGATCTCCTAGACTTCTTGATCTAGATTAGCTGGTTGTTGATCCTTGAGCACTCTAGTACAATCTTCTACATGTGCCAAGCTTGGAAGGCTTCTTTCTTGAATGAAGTAGAAGAAGTATTGTTTGTTGTGTAAATTGTGTTTTGATGATGTCTTACTATAAGTCATTGAACTATCAAATTAGAAACTCCTAAAGCTTCCCTTGATAGGTATGAAGATGTTACGAGAAGAAGGGCTGAGAAGAAGAAATGAGAATGGAGTCGACACAACATCCATTGTGCGTTGACGCAACCAAGCCGGGATGTCAAGGCAAATGCACAGTAGAACAAGGGTGACAAATACATCCATAAAGGTGACAAATAGACCCTTAAGGCTGACAAATAGCTAGGCAACGGTGACAAATAGGTCACCATGAAGGGAAAGGCGACGGTCCTCAAGCAGACACAAGGAAGCATAGGGCAATGGCTCAAAGTGGCCCGAAATGCATGAATTCTTCCCGAATTTGAGTGGGATTTTTGAAGTTCAAGATGGGTGGATTGATTTTATGACAAGGTATCCAAGGTATTATCCCCATCTGGTTCAACAATTTTATGGCCACGCTGAAGCCTGCAGCGTCGACTCCTTCTTCAGCTGTAAACAAGAGCAATTGATTAATACACAGCAATTTGATTATTGTGATCAAATCTAACAAGTTGTCATCATCAAGACTGTCAAATCGTCATCATCAAAACCAGAGGGACAACACCTCCTTCAGGGCCACCATACCAGCCCTCTACTTTTCAAGTTACACACCTCCAACAGGTTCTCGTTGATAAAGTCGCTTTGTTGGAGGAGCAATTGAAGAGGGTTACGAGCTCGCGGCCGCTCCTCCTCCTCCTTCTCCAGTCAATCCTCTTCACACCTTCCTGAACAACATCACGAATATGGAAAAAGAATGAAAGGAGAAGAGAGACAATTACGGCATCAACGCAAGTGAGCAAGAGCCGGTAGATTTCAACAATCAAGTGAATGTCGTCTGCCATCCACCTGTTCACTCTGTTCATCCATATGGCCCTTTGCCTCCGCATACGTAACACTATTACATTTCACAACCCATTGATATGCCTCCACCACGGTGTACACTTGATGAAGAATTGAAGTTGACATGTGATGATGAAGTTCCGAAAGCACCCATTACGAGTTTCCTTCGCTTTCCTCTCCCTCCATTACCACCAGATGAACCTCCTGCTCAGGACGATGCTACCATCCCCGATCCAACCCCTATTTTTGAGACCTATTGGTATTACAATGATGGCTCGATATTATAATCACCCACACTATTGCACTAAGACCCATCTCCTACCCCTAACACGTCTCGCACCATCTAGCATTTTCTTTATACCAAACCTCCTTCTTTTACACCTCCCATTATACCTTCATTAACCTCCACAACACTGGCCTCTGTCGAGCCTCCCTCTAAATCACCTCGCATTATACCTTCAATAACCTCCACTCCACTAGCCTCCACTGAGCCTAGCTGTAACACCCAGAGCTCAGGGTACCGATAGCCCGATATAAGTATCGAATTACCGCCACCAAGAACTGGGGACACCACCCAAGAGGCTGATGAGACCCCTGAAGGGTTAGTGAGGATTGTTGAGGGAGCGTATAAACAATTGGAATTACAACACGCATTCAATAATTTATTAGCTCTCGGGCCAGCACTTGGAACTGATTGTGCCCTGACACCGTCGGGGTGACCCTATTGGGTGAGATCATAGCCTGGTGGCCATTCAGGTACAGTCAGACTCCTCTGATCATCACGGATTTGCCCAAGAGGGAAAGCCGGCCTTGCAGCGTGCCGGCAGTCTTCCTTGCTGCCCTCCGAGCGGCCAAAGTGTGCTTCTTCTTTGCTTTGATGTGGTGGACGTAGCAGCCCACCACCTTCACAGCTTTGGGTGTCGCCTCCATGGGGGCAACAGGCTCGGCCTCCTTGAGATCTAGGAGGTCCACGAAAATAACCCCGAGGAAGTTGGGGAAGCCAACGACCAGGGGAAAGTCATCGAACTGGATCGGCACTACTAACCAGCCAAGCTCCACATGGCTCACCACAACCAACGGGCCAAAAGTGACAGCCATTGGTTCCTCAGAAATGAATCTCTCCTGCAATTCCAAAAATGTGAAAGTTAGAATTTAGGAGAAGGCCGTTGGGTCCCTAATCCTGACGAAAAGATGAGAGATAGTTCAGTCCCACCGGGCGTGCCAACTTGTTGGATGCACTCTAATTCGAATGGATGAAAATAATATCGTGTGTTCTTTCATCGGTTTATCAGTTTATCTCGTGCGAGGGTGTGCCAGTCACCTAGGTGACAACGTGTTTGGGCTTCGAGACTAGAGTGGTCCGAAGCCTGGGGTGCACTCTATCTGACTGACCAGACGATTGTGGGTATCAGGACCGGACTGAAAACCTGCCGCGCCATAAAGGTTGCGGCGTTAATTACATCCCCTCGGAGAGGAAAAAATCTCTGATTGATCGCCAAGAAAAGGGGCCTCATGACCTAAACATCAATTTTTATGATGTGGCACAGCCCTAACATGCAATGATGACTCCTTGGACCTTGACTAGCAAGCATATAGCGAAGACAACGGACTCGCGCAAACGGTGAGCTCTCACGGCGCACACGATCCCCGAAGGCGACCGGGTGATAATGGCGAGGGCCCAAGGTGGAACCCAATTGTTCTAGGGGTCAAGGCTAGCTTAGGCTGACCCCTAAGGGTCTGGGATTCCCAACTAAAGTGGGGGTCAGGGAGATGCCTACCTTTCGGCAAATTGATGAAGAAAGGAGCACCCTTCATATGGAACGAAGACTGCCAGAAAGCCTTCGAGCAAATCAAGGAATACCTGCTGACTCCTCCAGTCCTAGGGGCACCCGTCAGAGGGAAGCCCCTCATTCTCTACATTGCTGCCATGGATGCCTCCTTGGGAGCGCTGCTAGCCCAGATCAATGAAGAAGGCAAGGAGCAGTCGCTGTATTACCTCAGCCGGAAGTTGATCAGACCTGAGCATCGGTATGCGCCCATGGAAAAAGTGTGCCTAGCCTTGGTTTTTGCCGTCAAGAAGGTAAGGCACTACCTTATAGCTCACCGGGTGGAGCTCATCTCAAAATGTGATCCACTCAAATATCTGCTTAGCCAACCCGTCCTCTCTGGTAGACTCGACAAGTGGGCACTTATCCTCATGGAGTTTGACATCACCTTCGTCCCACGTAAGGCGATCAGGGGACAAGGAATGGCGGAGTTCTTAGCACCGCACCCTGTGCCAGAAGATTCGCCACTCAATTTCGAGCTGCCTGATGAAGAGGTGATGGTGTCTTCTCAAGAAATTGGGGAGCATTCTGAAAATGTCCCACCTCAGATGGAACCGGGTGTACTCACCCTTGACCTCTCACATTGGGAGTTGTATTTTGACGGTGCCTCTTGGACAGTCAAAAAGGTTGGTGGCCTCACAGATTTCGTCTTGGGCGCAGGGATAGTTTTTGTATCTCTGCAAGGCGACATTCTCCACAACTCCTGCGCCGTCATGAAGTTCCTGACTAATAATGAGGCAGAGTATGAAGCACTAATCAGTGGGCTTCACCTAGCACTGGAGATGGACATCAAGTGCATCAAAGTGTAAGGAGATTCTCAGCTCGTCATTCGACAGGTCCTGGGTGTCTACGCAGGACTGCCAGGCTAGGAGCAGTGTGAAATAGAAAGAAGGCTTGAGGAGCTGTCCAACCTCGAAGGTGAAAGACTCAAAACGTATCAGCACTTACAAGTGTATCAAGTCCGTATGACACGTGCCTATGACAAGCTAGTCAAGTAACGGGCGTTCAAGAAAGGCGACCTCGTCGTGATCCCCAAAAAAAAAAAAAAACAGGGGGGGGGTGTACGCTAATGGGCTTGGCCCATCCATTGTTCGCATATTAAATCAATAAAAAATTTTAAAAGTTTGTATTAACGGGCTTGGCCCATTCCTACACTATCATTTACAAAATGACATTAGTGGGCTTAGCCCATTCAAATAACCTTAAATGGGCTTGGCCCATGTATATATATATATAAATAATACAATAGTAATAATAACTTTATTAAATACCCCACCACCCTCATCCCATTTTCCCGGATCTTGCCCCCCTTTTTCATTTATTACACCCCCCTATATATCACATACACTATCACTGTTTGAAGGGGAGGCTCCGATTCTGACCGTTTCTCTCTCTCTCTCCTTCCCACGGAGCTCTCTCTCCACCTCCATTTTCCCTCCTTCCCACCTCCCTTTCCTGCCACCACCCAGACGCCACCCCCGTCTGCACACCTTCTCTCCAACCGTCGCACCACCCGGCCTCTCCCTCTCTCCCGGCCACCTCCCACGACGGCCAACCCCCCCCTCCGCTGCCTCGCCACCGCCCACGCCTGCCACCGTCGACCCCGCCGACGAACACACCCCGTGCCACCCCTCTCTCTCTCTAGCCCGTCGACCCATCTACCACCTCCCCGCTAAGGCCGCACCCAACCGCACCGGTGACCTCCTCCCACGGGCCGTCCTCCGACCACCGGACGCTCGCCGACCATGCCCTTTGCTCACGCTCGCCACCCACCTCACCTCCCTTCCCTACCGCACGCATCCCCCGCGACCGCCCATGACCCTCCCGTCCGCGACCAGCGCGCTGTCCACCACCTCCCTCTCTCCCCCCCCTCTCATGTGCGGCGACAATACCCGGAAGTCCTGCCGCGTCCCCGAGCGTTCAGACGCACGAGAAGGGTCGTCCAGGCACGTCATCCGCCCGCATCATCACCACACCGGAGAAGCTCTTTCCCGAGCCCGTCGACGGCACTCCATAAGCTTTCTCGTTCCCAGTGTTTTACCTTATTGTTCATTCTACCAACTAGGCTGCATTGCATACATCATTTGTTTATGCTACGTTTCTCTCCCCGAGAGAATATTGTTATGTCCCTTAAAGGTGGAATTGACCTACTCAGGTCGAGCGCCCCAGTGAAGCCACTGGTGGACCACGCGGTAGGCATGGTGGAGTGATCCCCTCGTCTCTCCCCTGGAGAGGCGAGCACTCTCCTATGCACCCTCGCGAACCCCACCGGGGTACTCCCCTGAATGAACTGCTAGTACAAGCTTACACTCCACCAAGATGCAAGAAAGAAAGGAAAGATTTCAGACTACCATACATACAGGAGAGGCATATGGATGAATAGTATTTTATTTCTAAAAAAAGGGGGGGAAAGCTACATGTGCTTTAGGGCATACCCCTACGTTACATGTCAAAAAAGAGAAAGAGAAAAGAGAAGGAGGATCGGCGCTTAGTCTATGCCCCGAAAGATTTCCTTGAGAGGAAGGATCCCGACACAAGGGAAGTTCGCCATCTCTTGCAGTCGATTCTCCTGTCCTTCTAGGCGCTCCAGCTCAGTCGTTACGGAGGCCACCTCGACCTCGGCAATGGCCAACTTCTCAGTTTCCTTGGCCCTGGTCACCTCAGCTTCCGTAAGATCGGGCTCGGCCTTAATGAGCCAGCCCTTGAACTTCTTTATCCTGCTCTCCAATGCATGGATGCTATTATGACACTCGTCGAGGGCCCTCTAATGCTGCTCTTGGTTCCCCTTCCACACCTCCAGGGTCTGCAGATATTCGTCCCTCTGGGCATTGATGGCTACAACTTCAGTGGGGGATTGTGTCTCAAGGAACTCACGACGGTTCACATACTTCAACAGTAGTAGAACTCGTCGCGACCATTCCTCTAACGGGCAACCCATCATCTGCAGGGCCCCGATCAGTTGCATGACCACGGTGTGCACTCCCCGGTACGTAAGTGAAGGATTAGCAAAGATCATCGATTGCAGTGTTAGTAGGGTCTGTCGAACAGGCAGATCCGAAGTAGCATGACCTATTGAAGGTACAGTCAGTGGATTGAATTTGACGACACTATCCACAGCTACCCATAGCTCTATGTCCACCACGCCCGACAAAGAGGGGAGAGTTGAAGCCAAGTTGCTGGATCCTTCAGCCTCAGAAGATAGCTCCTGGCCAACCACCGCCAGGGGAGAAGGTGAGACCATGGGGGGATCACCCGACGCCGCTATCATAAGGGGCTGCCCCACCCCCACCATCAGGGTAGAGTCGGGACCCGTCGCCTCTTCCTACACCGCCGGGACTGGATCTACGGCTTCGGCCGAAGAGCAAATGGTCACGGGGACTGAATCAGGCACCCTGACAGATAGATCCGTCTCCATCTCTACCTCCTCAGTAAGGCCTGGACCCGTCGTCGCTTCGCAGGTTGGCAAGGCGAGAGTCTTGATCTCAGTTGGAGGGAGAGCGGCAAGTGAAGCTGGACCGGATACCGCCCCTGAGGGACCTACGGCCCTTTCTGCTTGGGATTCCCCCGGGGGCATGGTGATGCCTGCCAATATCTTCCACAGGAGCTAGGTTTCCTCTGGTGTAGCGAACTTCTGGAGAGGCGGAAGAGGGACCGCAAGCCGCAGGCTGGCCCCCGATCACAGAAGGGATATCAAGGGCTCCGCGTCTGATCCCATGAGAGACGTCAACCTTTCTGCTGCCGCGGGACTAAAGGATGACCTCCACTTGGAAATAGCCCTACGGGCCCAGGGGGCAGGTACGGTCGGAAGCACCGTCATTGCCTGGCCATGCAAGGTAGGGTCAGCCACTCATCACGTAAGGTGAACTGCTGAACTCTAAAAGAAAAAAAGGGAAGGAGCCAAGAGGTCCCCATGCTTACCTCAACCACTGGCACTATGCTACTCTCCGGTGTTATCTCTCCTTCCTCTGGAGGCTCGACCACAGGTACATGAGCCTCCACGACCCCTTGGGAGGCATGATCCTGTCAGGCCCAAAATAAATCAGCAGTCTCGAGGAAGCTCCAAGAAGGAAAAGCCTACACTTCCAGCTATTTCCACCTCTCCCCGCTGTGGTGCCCCAGCTTTTGGCACGGGGATGTCCGAAGTCTCCACGGCTACCTCCTGCCGCAAGACCTCGACCACGGACGTGAGCTTATCCAAGGCCGCAGTGGCCCCCTCTTGTCGGGTGACCAGCGCACCCAGAATATGTGTCTTCGCAGTCTCCGGCGGGGTTCGTTCCTGAAGTTCAAAAATGACAACAATAGAAATTAGTGGACGACTTCAGGGGGGCGCACATAAATAAATTCATGCTTATGAGCACCTTTTCCACCTAGCTTAGAGAGGCGGGTAGTAACGGGGCCTTCAAGACTAGTGGGGGAGGCTCGGGATCCCCAGACACGCCCTCGTTTGGAGACACCTCATCGGAAGAGTAGTCGTAATCTACCTTTTCGCCCGATGAAGATTGAGTCGGAGCCGACACCTCTTTCACCAGAGAAGGAACCCATGTCCCTGAGCCTACGGCCGGCACGTCCTCGCGAGGGCTCGGCAATGGTGATCTCCCTCATCTCGGCCCCCTTCTCACGTATGTTTGCTTGAACGCGGGGACTGCAGGAGCCACCACTGGCGGAGCGAATATTACGTCAATGCCTGCCGAACAAAAAAATGATCTAGATTAAATGGGGCCCGTAGGCTCATCGAAGTTGACGAAAGTCAGACGAGAGGGGGAAAGAGACTACCTTCCCCGGCTTCCACAATAGGGGCTGGTTCATATGAGGGCTCTCCGACAAGTTGCACCGCCTCGGGGCCCCTGGCTTTGCCCACGCCGGGGATGGAGATGAAGGTAGGCTCTTCCTCGATGGCTGAAACAAAGACACACGTATGAGACCCTTGCCCTTGAGGTGAAAATAAACCTTGAAGAGCTCTAAGAGTTAAAGGGCCCAACCTGCGGGCTGGCTCGGTTCAACCTGATCGGTGGCGAATTCTTCAAATGAAGGTTTTGGAGGGACTCGGAGGAGGGTGGTTGAAGCAGAGGCAACCTTTGCCTTCTTTCACTTTGCCTACTGTCGCTCAGCCACCTTAGCAGCGGCCAATGCCTCCTTTACGGGCGACTTCACCTGGGATCACTTCCTGGCCTTCAGCGAAGGAGTCGTGATAGGATCCGATTCTATCGCCTCGAAGTGAGGGGGTTTCTATACGAATTGGAGGAGGTTCCAGTAAAATGACAACTGGGTGCCGAAGGGGTGATCTGTGTTAAAAACACACCAAAAAAAAAGAAGAAAATCAATTAGCACTTAGCACCATAAAAGGCCGCAACTGTGGAAGGCGAAAACAAAGAAGCATCGTACCGTGGGGACCAGTGTATAATCAAACATACCTAGCCCTAAGTTGATCCTTCATGTCCCCCCATGTGGTGATGGGAGATTCCCTTCTAATTATCCTTAAGTCTTCAATTTTCAACCAATGGGTTTGAGCTCTTTTGGTAAGTTACATTTTGGCAAACCGGACCTTCCTATCCTTAGACATGGGATACCACTCAAAGTAATGGTCCATTGAAACCTCCTAATCTAAATTGTCATTAGGATGAGTTCCATCAAAGGTGGAAGGTGGGGGAGGTGTCCTTCTATCATCCGGCATTAGGGCGGGCCTATTTTCCCCTATTTGGTTGAGTCGGCCCGATATGTTATCAAGACGCTCAATGGCATCGGTGAAGGCCTCCATGAGGTAGTTGATGGGACTAGGGGGGTCATGCGTGTTGGTGGCGGGTTTCCCTTGGGGTTTTGGACTCATGGAGAAGGTTGCCAGGTATGATCGGTATGAGGTGACCATGTTAGTGGATAAGGGTGATGCACTGGGAGAATCTAAATGCATATGCACACTCTAGGACCAACTTGTAGAGACAAGTTGATAACTTGCTCTGATACCACTTGATGTGATATAGCCTAGGGATGGTAGCCACTAGGCCAATGCTCCTTGGACCTAAGAAGCAAGTATAATTCGCAAGATTAACGGACTGACGTTGGCGGCCACTCACCCGCCACCCACCTAAAACCCGGGGTAACTCAGTGATGCCGAGCCGAGGATGTGAGGGTTGGACCCTTTCTGGTGGAGGGCCAGCCAAGGTTGCTTTGCCAAGGGTACAAATGCTCGAATCAAGGGGCAGATCGGGTGTCGAGGGCACGAGTCTCACTCTCTTCCCCACGGCGGTCTCTCGAAGGCAATGGTGCTACCGGGACCGAGCGCTCACTCTCTCTAACTAGTGGAGCTATGAACAAATATTAAACAAACAAAACACTAAGAAGGAGCAAGAGTAGAGTGCTTACTCGACCGGTTTGAAGAAATCAGTCCCGATCGGAGATGTGGGCGAGCGGGGAGCATGGGATCGCCACCCGCACGCTGTGCCGATGAAGCTTCAACCTGAATTAACAAGTTACAATCACTACACCTCTCCCAAATGGGGGGATCCCTCTTCCCCTCCCTCCTAGTCCCAAATTTGTAGCTCACCCTCTCCCCACCTACTAGACCACCTTCTTGCCCCCATTCTCCCCCTCCCTCACCTTGGTTTGTCCCCCTCCCAGACCCCCTAACAGCCAAGGGTTGCCTCCACACCCTTCCCCTCACTTTCCCCTCCCGTTTACCTCATTTCCCACCTCCCATCTTCAACCTACTCTTCCCAGTTTGCAGGCAGTAGAGCACCAACTACTTGCAGAGCCAACCACGACTTCATCTCGATGTTTCTGGGTGCTCAAGGGCACCGTCGGAAGCGGCTCCCTGTCTTCTTCTCAACGGTGGTGGTCCCGACCATGTCTGAGTTCGTGACTGCCAAGGAGAGTTGTTCTTCGCTGACTGCGTTGGATAGATCTGGTCAGCAATCTGAAGCAACTTATAGAAGCTCTGACAATCCAGTGATTCTTGAGGTGCCACTTGGCTGAGATCTTCAGAGACAAGTCCTCTTCCATTACCAAGAAGGGGCACCCTGTTCGGCATCTGGAGCAGTGATTTCTCAATTTTCTCCCTCGGGTGTGCTATTCTATCCACTCTGGGACTGAACAGACACCCAATCACTATTTGGACTGCTCTGCTCTGCTCTGACCTCCTCTGGCATTCCCGCAGGTCTTGTTTCGAAGAGGACTCGACAACGGTTCCAGAGACTTCAGTCATGCTTGATTCAGAGTTTAGGAATGCTCGTGGCGGCCTTGACTTCTTGCTGCTATAGTACCATAGCAGATAGAACCAGAAAGTAGGGACCTTGTTTGTGGCTCTTCCCCGACCAGCACCGCCAACCTGAGAATTCTCCAAAAATTTGACGTCATCCTAATCCAATTTTGAAGAGTTTGCCACTGGTCTCGTCAAAAACTGAGTTCGGGAGTGGTTGCAGCGGCACCGACAACGACTACATGTCCCCTATTCCAGGGCGTGGACAGAACCGGCATCCCTCGCTTAGTTCGCTTCTATTTCATTTTTCCCTCCCCGCCTGGCCGGCTTACCGCCCCTCCCTGCGGGAGGTAGTGTTTGGATGTAATATTAACTTCCCCTCCCCTTGTTCAACCCCCTTGCTCAATGGTCCCATCAACCTTGTATTTGATACTATAAACCCATTTGGATCCCACCAAGCTCTGCCCAGCAAGAAGTTCCACCAAGTCCCAAGTGTTAATTTTTTGTAAAGCTGTCATTTCTTCATTCATTGTCTATACCCACTTCGGATCTTTCACAGTTTCAGCAAAAGAAGAGGGAACATGATATGAAAAGATAGCAGATAAGAAAGAAAAATAAGACGGGAAAACACGAGAGTAGCTAACAAGATTCGAGATGGGATGTTTAGTGTAATTGCGAACACCCTTCCTAAGAGCAATAGGAAGGTCAAGAGAAGAGGAAGGATCACCTGAAGAAAAATCCTGAGAGGGACCAAGAGGCACAACAATGTCCTGGGATGGTGAATCAGCAGAGGGCTAAGTAAGAGGAACCTGCACAATCACATCATCAGTAAGACCAACCAACAAAGGAGAAGACGACACCGAAATAGGAACGTCATGGCACAGAGCTGTGGGAATACCCAAAAAGGAAGGATTGGTAGAAAGAGGCTCCCTTTGAGAAGAAACAGGAAAATAAAAATGGGATTAAGACTTAGCATGGGGATCAAGCTTAGCCAGAAATAAGACAATGGATAAAACAGAGACAACCAAACATATGAGGTAGCAAAGGGAATAAAGGCTCAGAAGGGAGCAACACGTGAAGAGGAATATGTTTGCACAAGGTCCGAGATGGCATCCGGTTAATGAGGTAGGAGGCAGAGAGAACAGCAGCACCCTAAAATTTCTTAGGAAGGTCATAATGAAAGAGAAGAGCATGAGAGATCTCCAATAGGTGCCGGTTTTGTGCTTAACAACACCATTTTGCTGAGATGAATAAGTACATGAGACCTTGTAGATAATGCCAGCATCTTCCGTGAACAGGTTGAGACTCTTCTTGAAATATTCTCGAGCATCATTAGACCCGAAAACTTCAACCCTCTTGTCAAATTGATTTTCGACCATCTTGCAGGAGACTTGGTGTTTGATCACGGAATTTATTTTAGAAAATAAATGTATTTTCTAGACGACATTTTACAAAGAAAATGCGTAACATGCTCTTGTTAAAAAGGAGCATCCCTCTAAATCAATGACCAGATCAGACTGTACCCAACACACAGGAAACTAAAATCAACTAAATGATGTGCACATAAACTACTCGCTAGATTGGGGAACCAAGTTGATCGGCCTAAGCATACATCTAGCGAAAACAAGTAAAGCAATCAGATCACAGTGCACAAGAGATTTTTAGGTGGTTCAGTCTGAAGACCTACGTCCACCCCACACTCCAAATCGGAATGTGGCTTCCGCTGATACACAGCTCAACGGCTAGGCCTCACAGCTTGCCTATATCACCTGAGCATCACAACTTGCTTCCAATGGGCAATACAGCTTAGCCATCCGCTAACTCATAGCTTGAACTGCAGGGCATTACAGCTTAGTCATCCGCTGTTGATTACAACTTGACCCGTCCAGAGGAGTCCACCTCTACTAGCTGGGGATTACAACTTGACCTGTCCAGAGGAATCCACCTCTACCCGCTGAGCTTCACAGCTTGCTCTGCTGACAAACAACTTGAAAGAAGGGTATAAGGAAATAGACGATGGGAAAGACACAACAACAGAAAGCTGTAAACAACAAAGCACAAATATGACTCTCAAGGAGCTGACTGGCCTGGATTTGATCCACGGTCCAGTAGAAACAGATCTTCAGTCTTCTTCTTCCTCTCTTCGATCTCTCTCTTCTTCTCTTTGCTGCTCTCTCTCCTCTTCTTTCTTCTTCTTCTTCTTTTCTCTGCCGATCTTTCACTCTCGAGCTCTCTTCTTCTCTCTGCTCTCTTCTCTTTATCTTCTCTCTGGATCGTACAGGCTCACTCTGCTTCTGCTCTTCTTTCTTCTAATTTTGATCACCTTTCTCCAGATGAAGAAGTCTCTCTTTTATAGCAGCATCAACAGATAGGTGGGCGTGTGCTCTCCACGAGTTCCCGCCCTAGCGCCTTGACCACGTGGCAGCATCTCAGCTTACTGCACTCCACGTGTCACAATCCCGGCACATCCTCTAACTTTGGATCACGTGTCATCTTTATTCTCCACGAAAGGATATCTGTTATAATAGAAACAAACATCAGTTCAGGATAGTTAGAAATATACTATGGACAGAAAGAAAACTACGCGGAGCTCCCCATTCCCTTCTCTCTAGTGCACACCCACCCCACCTCTTCATTCCAACAACCCTAGCTCACTCCACCTTCTCCACCTCTGCCCCCACAGCCCTCCAAGAGGTCCAGCCACGTCCTCCCCACTCCCACACCATCAGCCACCATCCTCTTACATTGCCGCCCCCTTCTTGCTTCATTGGACATCATACGGTTGCAGCTCTGGTAGCAGGCCATAGGTAGACAGTTAGTCTCCTACAAACCATAGCTTATCCAGCCCTTCCTCAACTTTTCTGGTGGCAAACCATATACCACTGGAAAGGTCATCCAGAGAGATTTCCAAGCGTGGTGGTTTCGTCTTCATCCGAGCTCCAAGCTGTCCGCGAGAGTGATTCTCTCCTGTTTGCACAAGAACTCTCAGGCAGGGAACCAGAGCCCTAGAAAAGCTTCCACCATGACCACTCCCTGATAGATCTGGACATGAAACTTGGCTGAGAGCAACTCCTACCAGTCCTCTATCATCCCCAAGAAGTGGAATGAAGTTCAAACACCGGCATCAGAAGTTACAAATTTTCTACCGAAGTCACGCCAGGTTGGTTCCTCTATTCCTGAATGGGCCCACCTCCACTCTTCTAGCAAGTACGATCAACCCTGACGTCCTCTGAGGTTGCCATCAGTCCCATCTGGAAGAAGACTTGTCCGCGGTCATCACGGTAGCAGCCCTGCCTCCATCCGCATTCAGGACTGCCCGTGGCGCCTCCATCTTCCAGTAGTAACACTCTGGGAGCAGTCAGTACCAGTACTGTCTAGCCCTGTTCCAAGACCTGCATCAGCCAGCGATCATCTCAAGGTTAATCCAGAAAATTCGAGCGTCTTCCTGGGCTAGATCGGAGTGTTTTGGCTCTGGTCTTGGTCCATTTGGAGTTCGGGAGCGTCCATGGTGGCGTACACTTCAACTAACTATCCTACGATTCCAGAAGCTAGCAGCACCGACGAGGAGCCCAGCGCCTTAAGATTCTAGCTCCATCCCCTCCCCTCACTTGGCCGGCTGAAGGCCCCTCCCTGCGTGGAGGTAGTTTTGGATGTAAGCACTTAACCCCCACCCCAAGATCCCCCAGAGAGAGAGAGAGAGCACGGGTGTGGGAGGGAACGGTTAAAGAGAGAGAGCGAGGGGGTGGGGGTGGAGCTTGGAGCTAGCCTAGGCCGCCCTGCAAGTTGCCGACGGGAGAGCTGAGCGGCCATAAGAACGCGGATGGTGGTAGGGTGGTGCATGCTAGCGACGTTGCGGTGGATGGCATTGGCGACGTGTCTGCATGGGCCGCGGTAAGATATGGAGGAGATGGTCCCTTTGTTGCTGTATGCGAGAGTTGCGACAGGAGTAGAAACCCCATGCGTGACTACTACGGTTGGAACCCGCAGGGGGGGCACCGTGGTGGTGCCGCCGGTGACAGGGAGGGACGCCTCAAGCGAGGACCGGCTTGCGAGGGACGACACCATGCCGGCGAGGGGCGGGCTGGCGCCTAGGTGGTGGCGAATGAGCTGAGTGTGATGGTGGTAAGCGGGGGTTCATGGCGGTGGCAAGCTGGGTGCCTGGAGATGACGCCTGCGTGCCGACGAGGGGTGGGCTACGCCTGATCCTCTGCATCATGCATGGTCGGGTTGTGGGTGAGCAGCGAGTATCGCGGGGGCCGGAGGCCCTGTTCTGCTCAGTAGTCAGCATCGCGATGGTATTGTCGAGGAAAGGGGGGCAGACGCTGCTAGTGAGGATCGACGATGCAGGGCTACTCGGGACGATGGCGACGCGCTGGCTATGGCATGAGGTTCGGCGATGCTGGTAAGGTGGAGGGGAGGTAACGGCATCACGGTAGAGGTGGGGAGTGGGGGGCGGTGGTGGCTAGAAGGGGGTGGTGAGGGATGGGCAGGGGATGATAGGCATGGGGTGATGGGCCCGCCCAAGGGAGTGGCGAGGATGGCAGATGCAGGCATGGTGGGAAGCGACCCTGTGGCCAACAGTGATGAGACAGATGGTGAAAATAGAGCTCTATTTTATCTACTTCCCGTCATGCGTGTCTGAGGTGCGAATGGTTGGGAGGTGTTAACCATGGGAGCAGGTGGAGAAGATGGTGTGGGACGTGGGGATGGGAGGAGGCTGCATCTGAACTGCTACTGTAGCTGGAGAAGGGTTGGACGAGGGGATGGGGCAGTAGTAAGTCTTCGCATCTCAGCGCGTACTAGGCACCATCGCAATCACCAGAAATCGCAATGTAACATGCCTCGAGCACTGATCCAGCGAGCAACCAAGCAGAAAGAACTCAAGTGCAACAAAGGAGAGCAACAGCTTCAACACAAAGCCCAAGGGAAAGCGCTAATCTCAGTCTACCTTTATATCCTGCAGATGATAAACGAGCTTCACATCACATCGACCGTTAAGCACGGCACGATGAGAATACGGTACACAACAGTTCTCGACACAAGGATAAGGTCCAAAGCCATGCAGCCGTAGAACAAGGAGATGATCAAGCTCAAGTTGAATTGTCCACGCTTTAGCAGACACAGGACAAGGCGATACTGAAATGGCAATTACGAGGTCAATCTTACAAGGAGATCCACTAAATGACATGGACAGCATTGAGCTCAACAACAGAAGCTCACCAAGACGGGAAGACCCTAGTTCGCTCGAACAGTTTCCCAGTCAAATTAGTCCAATCGAATACTTCGACTTCAACAGAAGTTGGGGCAACCAACATATTGTAATAATCTACATGGCCATCACCACAACTCAAATGGCCAACAACAACCTGAGCAATTAACAGAAGAATCTAATACCGACAAATCCCGACTAAAAAGGGAAATGCCAATAGGAATAACATTAAGAAATTCCTTCACAACACGAATAGCACAAAAGACGACTGTCGAGCAATAACAACGAACAATCCACAAAGCCAGCTAATCGAATATGATGAGGAAAGAGTAGAACCAACTACTCCACCTAAAAACACGGAGTATGACGTGGATTACTACACAGGGCTGTCAACACTGCAGGTGACACGCCACTGAACCCACACAGAAAAAATAGACTTCCACAGGAGTCACAGGCGATTAAACAATCAAGCCACGTTAGCTTAGGATCCACCCACGAATCCCACTAACGGCCACCTCATCCATCATTTCATCGCGTTCTATCCCATTCCATCGCGTCTCTACCTCAGTCAACTCGGCACGGTCACGCGCCCCGCGTCGAGAAAAATAGAGGAAAAGGAGAAACGAAGGAGAAAGTAGAACATGAGAAAATGACAAGGATAGGACGGGTACACACTCTCTCCCACGGTGGTCACTCGGAAGCAACGGGCTTGCGGGACCGAGCTCTCTCTCACCGGCCAGTGAAGCTATGAACTAAGATTGGATGACAAGCACCTAAATTAGAGCACGGGAAGAGTACTTACTCGACCGGTTTGAAGAAATCGGTCCTGATCGGAGACGAGGGCGAATGAGGAAGTGTGGGTTCCCCACACGCCGCAGCGGTGACGCTTCGACCTGCTCATGTAAACTACAACACTACGCCCCACGCAGGAGGGTGGATCTTGGGGTGGGGGTTAAGGTAATTACAATCAAAACTACCCCCGCGTCGGGAGGGGCCTTCAATCAGCCAAGCAGGGAGGGGGAAGATGAAGACTTGGACTCCTCGCAATGTCGGTGGTGAATCTGTCCCTGCTAAGGAACTAGGTACCGGCTGTCGATACTGGCATTTTTGCTGAAGCTCCTGAACTCCGATGATAGCAAGACCAGCGCCAAAACTTCGTGGATTGGCTTGAGAGGGTACTGAAATTTTGGCGGGAGCCGGGGAAGCCGTCACCGGGCGTGGTGGAGCTGGAAGCAGGGACTCTGTTCTCTGCCACGGACTGTCACAGCACTGCAGCTTTTGGAAGATGATGTCACCACGAACAGCCCCGAACTCTGATTTGGGCACGGTCGGTGGCGTTGGAACCGCTGTCGAGCCCTCTTCGAAACAGGACCACAGGGGTGCCAGCTGATGTCGGAGCAGGCCACAGCAACCCGAACACTAACAGTGTGTCAACTATCTCCTAGGGTGGACTGAACTGCGCACTCAGAGGAGAAAAACAAAAAGAATTCACTTTGGTGGCCGAACGGAGCCCCTGCTTCTTGGAGGAGGAAGAAGACTCGAGGTAGAAGGCGCCGGCCAAGCCCCGTCTTCAGATCTTCAGGCGACTGGCCGTGGCAGCTTCTGCAAGCGGCCTCAGGTTACTTGCCGGACCTCCTCTGCGCAGTCGGGGTAGATCGCTTCCCCCGGACACCCACGAAATCAGAAGAGGACGAGACGACTGCCGAGTCAAAGAAGACTTGGAGACGCTACTATTGGTAGCACTTGAGCTTCCTGAACCCAACTTTATTTTCTGTAATTTAATTTTTACATCATTCCCATCCCCTTGAAGCCCGCAGTGAGTAACTTCCTACCATGGCCGTTTAATTTCAGCAATTTAAATTCAGTCGATTCTCTTTCCCCATTTAATTTATTCATAATTTCTATTTCGTGTGTTTCCAGTCAAAATCCCACAGAGAGCAATCTCCAGTGGCGGTCCATCTTTTGTCGCCCCCGTTCATCATCATTCATCATTCTTATCATCTCTCTGTCTTGATTCACCTTCACCACACACTACACTCCAACACTCTACACACACATGTAAAATCTGCGCGTGACGTTGTTCACAGTCGGGCGTTGTTGCCTCCAACTCGAGAAGTCATGAGGGGGTCCCTCCGACATTGCCCCCAACAGAGGGTAGTCCCAGCCCCTAGCGGGGGTGGTTTGCCCTTTGGGTTTCCATTTACAACTATTGCCAGTCACTGACAACTCCCCCTGTCCAAGATGAGTTTTAGTGTTGCTCCTCCCAGACGCTCCTTAAGAGGGTCATGGAGGGAGGTCTTTTCCTAGCCCAATTGGGGGCCGAGATCGTGGACCACCTGAGACAGGTGGAAAAAGGTGAGGTGGCGTAGGCCAATGCTCGTGCTAAGTTAGACCAGAAGCTCGGCTTACTGTCGAGCGCGAGGTCCTTCGCCAAGAGGTGGCATCACTCTGCTCTCGGACCCGAGCTGATCAGGAGGAAGTGTGGTCCCTGACTGGCCAACTATCTCAAGCCTGATACTTGGCTGACCTCAAGAGCAAGCTCTTGGATGAAGAGCGCCAGGCTCATGAGGTGAGCTCGAGGCAATGGGAGGCCAAGCGGGAAGAGTTCTGGGGCCGCCTTCTAACAGTAGAATGGGAGAGAGCGGAGGCTGTGATGAAGGTAGTAGAGGCTGAGGCGAATCTAGCGGAGATTGAGGCGAGGGGAGCAGAGTGTTGACACCCATTTTTTACCAATGATTCGGATCAAGTCCTTCCCATCATTTATCGATGCCCCGAGTAGCTGGTCGTATTAAGGTTTGTTTCTCTCTGACATTGTTTTGGGCTCTTCCCAGTGACGAAGGCCTCCCTCCCTGGTGAACTCTGAACTAAAGAAGTCAGAAGCTTGCCGAACTGATGACACGACACTGGGCTTCAAATGGAGACCTGCAAGGACAACCAACAAAGCCTAGGGAAAATCTAGACAGAGGCTAGACAACAGGCAACATGACTAGAATGTCGTGCACACTGCCCTACGCACGACTAGAACGTCATGCACAGGACAAGACACTGACCTCGAGTGTAGCCACGAGAGGGCTGACCCGGAAGGTCACGACGCATAGAAAAACACGCAGAGAATTGCGAAGGGTCACGTGTCACGTGTCCCACACTAGAAGAACAGCCAGCTGCATCCACTGACATCCTATGCTGCGCCTACAAGCACCCCGTCTGCTATGCCTATAGTACGGCAGAGACCAAGACACCGTCAGAACCAGAACAGTAACCAAGTCGCGAGTGACTAGACAGGGGAACACCCATCGGCGTCAGTCCAAAGCCCATGACCACGTGTGCACACACTGGCTTTTGCCTAAGCCAGGCCTCTACCTAGTTTTCTCCCCCCGTAGGATGCAACGGTGACCGTGCGAGCCGACGAAAACTAGCTTAAAAATCATGAACCGCAAGTGCACCGCTGTAAAAGCTGTCACGCCGAAGCGAGCCGTAAGGCTACGACTAGTGAAGGCTCACAAGACACAGACTCCAAAACACAAGTGTTAAAGTACATACAGGCAAGAGTGCCCTATAACACGTACTTCAAAGCACCAAAGGCAGCACAGGAGGCTGCCAACAGACACAGGGCAAGGCAACTAGACCTACAACTACAATGGTCCCTGAGTCCTATGACTCTGAGTCAGGATCGTCGCACATAGCAGGACAAGCCGCCAATCGGTCTAATCCTTGTGGATGTAGAAATGTGGAACGCGGCATCACAAGTCACATGAACAAGAATATGTGTATAAGTGATGACATAATGTGTCAATCAAGTGAATATCATCAACATGTGACTATGTAAGCATGGAAGTATGATCATATAGCAAGGCAAAGGCGATAAAATATGTAGAAGAATACCGTGATCGCCACCAAGGAAAGACAACGCCAAAGAATGTGAAAGAAGACTATGCGCGTTGTGTA
>JANBPO010007627.1:0-17501 GCA_024336825.1 Amorphophallus titanum
TGATGCGGACTATGCTGGATGCAAGCTGGATCGTAAGAGTACTAGTGGCTATTGCCAGTTTTTGGGTGGGTGTTTAGATTCTTGGGCATCCAGCAGATAGAGGGTGTGTGTAGAACATATTTTCCATCGAAGCTTTTTGTACCACTCTAAGATTCACTGCCATGTGGCAGCATCTGAGCTTGACTACTTTCTACGTGTTAAAATCAGGGCTTTTCCTTTGTTTTGGATCACGTGCCTTCCTTAAACTTGGAGAACAAGCATCCTGTCAAAAGGAACAATCAGACAAGGATAAGGAATTTCATGGACTTAGTATAACGTTAGAGTAAAATTACACAGACTCAATATATCCTTATGTTAAAATGTGCACAGACTCCGCACGGATTTGACTTAGCATAAGGCAAATGGGCACTATTCATGCACAGACTTGGAATGTGCAATGCAAAATGATGCACAGACTTAAGGTGTGCAAATGCAAAGAGATTGCATAGACTCAATGAAGTGTGTTGACAAAACATGCACAGATTCAAGATGTGCAGGCAAACATGCACGGACTTAGTTTTGCATAGGGTGAAAACTTACACTGACTTTGTGGAACGTTAAGCAAAGACATGCATGGACTTGAATTATGCATGAAACAAAGATATGCACGGACCTAAATATGCATGAAACAAAGATATGCATGGGCCTGAATATGCATGAAACAAAGACATGCATGGACTTTATGTGCACAGACTTTATATGCATGGACTTCATTCGAGGGAATGTGCACAGACTTCATTCAAGGAAATGTGCACAGACTCTGTTTGAAGAAATGTGCACGGACATCATTTGTACGAATGTGCACGGACTTCATTTGAGGAAGTTTACATGGACTTCATTTGAAGGAATGTGCACGAACTTCATTGGAGGAAGTTTGCACGGACATCGTTTGTAGGAATGTGCCCGGAGTTGGATTGAGAAAATGTGCGCAGACTTTGTTTGAGGAATGTGCACAGACTTGGTGTTCACACCAAAAACATGCACGGACTTGATGTTTATACCAAACCATGCACGGACTCAAAGTATGCTTATACAAAACTATGCAAGGACTTTGGGCACGAGCCTTGCACCGTTGGGTGGATGGACGGCTAGGTTGGACCGCCCATCCCCCACGGGCGGCTGAGGTTTAGCCGTTTTTCCTTTGTGCGGCCTGGGGATGACCGCGCATGTTCCGTGTGGACCAGGAGTAGAACGGTCCGTTATTGACCATCCAAACCCCTGGGGCGGCCCGTGCCTGACCGCACATCCCTGAGCGGCCCAGAGTGGACCGTTCAAGGGGCTAGTCTAACCGATATTTCTTTCTTGGCCGATTGGAGTCCTAGGTGCGTGGACCTCGATTCGCGTGTTGATCTATGGTCTGACCGATGCTGGGCATCATGTCGAGGCCAGGTGTTGTGGTACTATGTAGCCCCGGGAGGTGTTGTTTTCGGCTTGTGTCACTGTGAGTCGGCGTTGGTATGAGGAGCATTCCTTGTACTGTCCGGTTGTGATGTTGTTTTCCGTGGCTTGAGAGTCTACTCCTTCAGTGACCCTCCACTAGTCGTAGCCTGCTTACACGCGTGTGGTCCTATCAGGGAGTGGTGGAGAGGCTATCCTGAGAGACGGTTTTTAGACTGGTTTCTGTCGGGCCCCACGTCAGTCGCCAGGGTCCAACTAGGGGGAAAGTCAGTCAGAGGCCAGACCTAGGGCACATGGTCTGTGTGTGCACACATGGTTGGGGGCAGTAGGACGCACGCTGACGAGCGTGACCCCAGCTAGTCACTCACTTTGTGGTTACTTGTACGGTGTCCTTGCCTCCACTAGGTGCTAGTGTGTCAGGCGGACACCTGCAGCGTGGTGTAAGACGTCAGAGGACGCTTCCGGCTGTGCTTCTAGTGGGAGGTACTCCTGTCGAGTCGGGGAGTGACAGACTATCTACTTCAATGACTTCGACCTTCATGTTTAGGTCGTGTCAACTGGTGAGTCCCAGTCGTTCTGTCGTGGCGTGTGTGTGTGAGTTTTCACGCCGAGAGACTGGTGTTGTAGTTGCAGAGCTTTACTTTGTAGTACTCGCTTAGCTGCTAGCGTAGCGATTTTCCCGTGTTGGTGAGGTGGGGTTCGAGTGATCCCTACTGAGTCTTGTTTTAAGACTCATTCCCTGCGTGTTTTCGGTTGGCTGGTTTTGTGTTCGCTAGGTTCACGTCGAGGGCATGCCGCATGATTGCACCCCCTCCGGCCTTTAGCCAAGACATAAACCCCCTTAAGTGCGGCCCCGGCTTTGATGAACATGCCCTATCTGGGTGTCATTTGACGATCGCATATGACCCAGACACTGTTGTATGAAATCACCCTGCCCGACCCTACCTCGATAGTCGTGCATGGCTCCAGATGTCGCTTGACAAAAGCACCCTGATTGGCCCTAACTCAATAATCGCGCACCACCCCAGATGTCACTTTATGGGAGCACCCTACTCGGTCTCACCTGGGTGTTCGACCCAAATGCTACTTCATGAGAGCGCCCCTACCAGTCCGTGCCTCAATGATTGTGCACCATCAAATGTTGCTCGATCGAGGCGCCCTGCCTGGTCCCTGCCTCGATGTTCGTGCACGACACAGACATTGCTCGATGAGAGCACCCTGCCCAGTCTTTGTTTCAATGATCGTGTATCATCAAACGCGGCTTAATCGAAGCGCCCTGTCCAGCTCCCCTCCTCGATGATCGTACGTCACCTTGGTGTCACCTCGATAAGCGTGCCCTTAGTGCTGTTACCCGGACAATGGGCATACTTTACAAGTCCCTGCGTAAGATGAAGTGTTAGGCCCTTGCCTCTGTCAACCGGCCCCGAGCAGGACCATTGAGATCTCACGGCGCCCATCTCCTTCAGTTACAACGGTGCCTTCGGCACCCGACTGCCAGCTCCTCCAGTCACATCGGGGCACGCGGCACCCGATCGCTCATCTCCTTCAGTCACAATGGTGCCTCCGGCACCCGACTGCCGGCTCCTCCAGTCACAACTGTGCCCGCGACACCCGACTGTCAGCTCCTCCAGTCACATCGGGGCCCACGGTGCCCGACTGCTCAGCTCCCTCAGTCACAACGGTGCCCTCGGCACCGGACTGTCAGCTACTCCAGTCACATCGGGGCCCACGGCGCCCGGCTGCTCAGCTCCTTCAGTCACAATGGTGTCCTCGGCACCCGACTGTCAGCTACTCCAGTCACGTCGGGGCCCGCGGCGCCCGACCACTCAATAACCTCAGTCACAAGGGGATGCAGAGGCACAGCTGGAGGGGGCCAGGAGAGCCCTTTGCTACTTGCCCGCCCGGGGCGAGGAGGGGTTACCGTTTGATAGTGCTGCGAGAGACTGTGGTCTTTTTCTGGGGACTTCAGGTGGAGGGGCGACCAGCGCCCACCCCGGTCAGGGGGCAACCGATGCAGGGCCACGGACTGAGTGGATACTGAGCACCTGGTCGGCAGTGTTGACGTTGCACCGATCGGCGACGAGTTCCTTGGAGCCGTACTACCCGTATCGATTCGCCAGGAATTTCGGGTACGACCAGGGGATCCCGCCGAACAAGGAGTTCCCTTTGACGGGGAGACAGTACAGGGGTAGGGATACCCACCTACTTGCAGCAGCCTGGTGGGGCTTTTACTGCCGCTGGGAGCCAGAGGGATTCCCGATGCCGGGGCAGGGATGTCGGGGGCGATTTGACATGCACTACGCCAGATGGTGATTCGAGCACAGTCACCTCTACCGACAGAAGGCCTCCGCGATCAGGAAGGCGGAGGAGAGTCGCTTGCTGAGGGAGGATCTGCCTCCTATTGCGTTGGATGAGGGGTACCTGAGGACCCGTGTTGCTCGGATCCGTCGAGAGATCGAGCGAGTTGTAGAGCAGTGGCCCCGGAGTGGCCGTGGTTCGTCTTCTGGGAGCCGAAGCAACGGAGGGGCACTGAAGCCCCTGAGACAGGCATCGACGGCAGCGACTGGAGCGAAGGTGTCTCGATTGAGGGCGCCTAGGGCTTGGTGGGCTCAGTTCTTGGCCGATTGTGGCCTCCGGAGCAGAGGGTCGCTGGACCGGGAGCTCCCGCACGGGAGCTTTGCCGATACAGCGGTCGATGACTGGAGATGGCACATTGCTCATGCGATCGGGTCGGCTGGACCTGTGGAGTTCGTGTCCCAGGTCGAGTGTGCACACAATCTACGGGATATTCGGGAGGCCGTCGCGATGGCGGCCCGGGTGCTGGCATTGAAACCGGAGCAGCTGGTGTCCTTGCCGTCGACCCCCTTCGGGGCTCCAGGTAAGGCTCTTTCTTTTAGCACTTCCCATCTTTACTTTGTTATTTTCTGGGTATGCAACTGACAACTTGGCTTAGGCGGAAGGCCATGACGCCAAGGCAGAATATTTACCGGCTTAGGCGGAAGGCCATGACGCCGGACAATGTTTACTGGCTTAGGCGGAAAGTCATGATGCTAGACAAGGATATTTAACAGCTTAGACATAAAGTCATGACGCCGTAGACGGAAGGCCATGACGCCAAGGCAGAATATTTACCAGCTTAGGCGGAAGGCCATGACGCCGGATAATGTTTACTGGCTTAGGCGGAAAGCCATGACGCCAGACAAGGATATTTAACGGCTTAGACATAAAGTCATGATGCCGTACAACTTGGCTTAGGCGGAAAGCCATGATGCCAAGATAGAATATTTACCAGCTTAGGCGGAAGGCTATGACGCCGGATAATATTTACTGGCTTAGGTGGAAAGCCATGACACCAGACAAGGATATTTAATGACTTAGACATAAAGTTATGACGCCGTACAACTTGGCTTAGGTGGAAGGCCATGACGCCAAGGTAGAATATTTACCGACTTAGGCGAAAGGTCATGACGCCGGACAATATTTACTGGCTTAGGCAGAAAGCCATGACGCCAGACAAGGATATTTAATGTCTTAGACATATAGTAATGATGTCATATAACTTGGCTTAGGCAGAAGGCCATGACGCCAAGGTAGAATATTTACCGACTTAGGCGGAAGGCCATGATGCCGGACAATATTTACTAACTTAGGCAGAAAGCTATGACGCCAGACAAGGATATTTAATGGCTTAGACATAAAGTCATGATACCGTACAACTTGACTTAGGCGGAAGGCCATGACGTTGGACAAAGATAATTTGTTAGTTTACGTGCCAGCCTAGATGAAAGGTCATGATGCTGGCGACAGAAGTGGTCTTTTTGTTCACCAATCTGGATGAAAGGGCAGAGCCACAGATAGTAAGGATTTTTGTTGACTGGTCAGATGGGAGGTCCGAACCAGAGGTAAAAGGGTCTTTTTGTTGACTGATCGGACAGCATGTCCGAACCAGAGGTAGAAAGTTTTTTTTTATTTTCTGGCTGGATGAAAAGTTCCAAGCTAAGGGTAGAAGGGTCTTTTATTGACTGGTCAGATGCTATTTACGTAATCGTGTGAGATCGGTGAGATTGAGAGAATTGAGTTTATCCTACTTATTTCAAGTTCGTCAATCTTATTAAGCTTGTTAATTCTGCTGTGAGGTCGGTTGGGATTTTAATTGGACATAGTTTCTGTAGAGGGTTCTATTCACCCCCCTCTAGAACTGTGTTCCTGCACTACGGGGCCCAACACCACCCGTGCATGGGTGGCGACGGCGATGGGACCGTAGGTGACGGCCACCATAGTTGCTGGAGTCCTGGACAAGCTGAGGTGATGGTCGGGAGTGATCGTCGAACATGATCTAGCAACTGGGAGATGAACTGGAAGCTACTGGGAACGCGAACAAGTGCTCTTCTGCTACCCCTCCTGCAAGGACAGGAAAAGGGCACCCGAACTTTAGTGCTGGCACGGACTTTCGCTTCAGCAAAAAGAAGGGAGGCGGGAGACGTCCCACCAGGCATGCCATCTTTTTTTTTTCACCCCAGAGGGGGTGTCCGCTGGGGCAGTGTGGGTGGTGACCGGAGTGAGGGGTAGGATATAGCTATAGGAGAGATACCGAAAGTTAATGGGCCTCGGGCACCCCCTCTCTTGACCGTATCCATCTCAAAGTGGCACCGTGCACTCGCCTTTTATGGAGAGTCAAGGGGAGACCAAGTGACACGAGAGGTTTTCCGGGTTAATGGGAAATGTGGCTGGGGTGCGGGCGTGCAAGTCGATTTCTCGACAATCACCTGTGGAACCGAACGTTTAACTGGGGATGCGCCGCCAGGGCGCGGCACGTGGACTCAAGGGATGAGCGACACGTGGAGGGAAGAATGGTTCCATAGGTGTGAGTGCGCTGGCGACTGTAGGGAGTCATGTACAGGAGGTCTTTCCCCACCAACCATGAGCAGTCGATGTTTATTTACATCGGATTGAATTCGAAGACCTTCGTTCCGTGCCGAAGAGAAGTCCATATATTCCTGAAGCCTGGGGTGAAGAGTCGAGAGCACTTTGCAACTATAGGTTCGTCTCGGGCTGGGTAGTGTTGGCTGGGGGTAAAGGGTGCTGGAGGTTCACGCTAGGTGACACAGAGGGTAACTGGAGGCCCGACTAAGAGCTCCAGAAAACAACAATAGATGTCATATCCCTTTGAACCCAATATGAGCCTCCCCAACAAGAAGAAGAGGAACCTTCTCAAGTCCCTGTTCGACTTCTCCCAGTTACTCGCGTCCGCACAATATACGGAACAAGACCCTCTTTTTATCCCCTCCATAAACTCATCAAAAGATTCATCACCATGATGACAAGCATTAGCGAGTCCCAATGCTTCCATGATGGATGCCCTGGCTACTGTCCTATTTCTCCTATCTTCTAATTCCAATCCTAGTAGCCTCTAAGCATCCTCTCGGTAATCAGGGTAGGTAACCCCGATCACCGCCTCGCCATCCACTCTGAGGCTAGTAATTCAGACCACATCCTCTAGACCAGGCATCATATGCCCCCAGGGCATTAAGAAGGCTTGACTTGTCGGGTCCCACCTCTCGCGCAATGCCTAGATGAGAGCGTGGTCAAGCTTAATCGGCTCAATTCGTAGAAAGGCCCCAAACCCCATCGCATCTATTTGAGCTCTTTGAAAGTCTGGAAAACCCCGATATGCGGTCACCATCAGCTCCCATGAGATTTATGATCTCATCACATCCTATGCATACATGTAAGAAAGTGTGCAGGCAATATACAAAATATGCGGATAAATTAAAAGGGGTGTATTGACAAAAAAAAGTAAAAAAAAATAAAGAAACAAAAAAGGGGGGACAAAAGAGGAGATTCCACTTACCAGTTGCAATTGGGTCCTCTCACTAAGGTGCCCTTTGACATCGGAGGGCCTCTTGAAATCACTGCTAGACCTACTTTTCTTTGAGGAGTGGGAAGATTTACCCTCCATCTTGAAGTTTGAGAAATCCTCACTCCTTTCCCCTTTCGCTCTTCGAACCAGCTTCCGCTGTTCTTGGGTCTCTAGGGGGAGTAAAAGGGGAGGTATTTATAGGATGGGGAGAAGGTTCGATTTAGAGCTATCATTGTTGACTTTAGCAGCACTCTTCATGACGGGACACCCTCCTTTCACTCTAATTGATGGGAATCGACGCCGAGCATGTATAGTTTATTTTACATTTATGTCCTTTTAGTTTGTGTTTATATCCTTGGGAAGGTGCCACCGGCCACGGAGGAAGCGCCACCGGCCGTAGAGGCGACGACGAAGGCCGCCCGGGACCCGGAGGTAGGTGGCCAAATCCTTAGCCCCAAACTCATTTTTTAGGCCATGCATGCTATCTTAGGCGTTTGGGGAAGGCAATACGGTACTTAGGGGCCAAGACGGTGTCCATTGAGCTACCCACGGTGGCGTGATATGCCGTCAGGGAAGAGGGTTTAAAACGATTCCACAGAAATCGTCTAATAAGACCAAGCGGTTCACATAGAACCGTTCCACTCAACACGGCCCAAGGATGGCCGTTTAAAACCTGCAAACCGACATAACACCACGGTTCACATAGAACCGTTCAATTCACAGGATGGCCTAGGATGGTCCGCTTGGAATATCAAGGAACATTAATGGAACGGTTCATATCAAACTGTTGAAATGTTGGGCGGTCATGGGTAGACCGTGATAGGGGGAGTGATGCTGAATTTGAACGGTCTCCATTTTGACCGTGTATGATGTAGATGGTCTACCATGGACCGCTCTATGGAGAGTGAGGCAGGGGTAACTCTGCGAAGGTGGATCAGGCGGTAAGTCTCAGATCGTTCAAAGCTTAGACTGAGCATAATAGGGCGGTTCAGATGTGGTTGCAGAGTGACAGGGCGGTTCATGTTGGACCGCTTATGAAGCAGAGTGTGGAATTTCATTCTTATTTGTTGAGAGATGAAGACCCTGATAAACATCCTGCACGAAATGACTACAGGGGAAGCGACGGACCCAGATTTCATGGCTGCAGATCCGGGCGGTGTATCTGGCACTATCGGATTTTCAGCGAGAGAGGCTAGCGGCGATGGGATTCGCCGAGCTCCTAAGCATCGAGGTGTGTCACTTTGACACACCTGTACTTTATGCTCTGCACGACCGCTGGGACTTGGTGAGTTGGTGCTTCCTCTTCCCGTGGGGGCATATGGAGGACGTGGCCCGGATCACGGGCCTACGCGTGCATGGGTCTCCGGTGACTGGGAGTACTTATCCCGATTACCGTGACATGGCCCGGGAGTTGCTCGAGTTGGACCTGCTGCACCCGGAGCGGCAGTCGACGACTCTGACCACGTGTGCACACACCGACCCCTGCCTAGGGCCAGGCCTCCAGCTAGATTTCCCTCCCCGTAGAGCGCTACAGTCGAGCCGAGGGCCCACGGTACTAGCTTAAACCGTTTGACGGGTCTACCCCTCCACCTCTCCCAGGTGGGTCGACGATCCGGGAAGCCTAGGGCTACATCTAGTGGTTCCATCACGTGAAAAGTCCAAGCACTCCACTGGGATACTAGGAGCGAGCCAATGATCACAAAATAGCATGAATATAACATAGACGTAGCGTAGAATGCATAAGATGGGAATTAAACATGCATCACTATGGTTCCCAACAAGCAGAGTGCAACGGACCAGGGTGGGGGCGTTATGCGACTATAACGCGCCTCCCCTAGGCCGTTATGCTCACCCGTGCACAAATCGAAATCCAGGCATGCAGACCATAACGCACCTCTGCAGGGGCGTCATGCAATGTATGATGCGATTCATGCTGCGCGTTATATACACCAGAGAATCATCCAAAACTACACAGACCATAACGCGCCACGACAGGTGCGCTATGTGAGTATAACACATCGAGAGTGGTCCGTTAAAGTCATCCGAACATATAAAACTCAGAAAACTCCACAGTTAACCACATCATATAACGCACTACGATAGGGGCGTTATATTGGCCATGGCGGACTGGGACTAGTCCATCATGCCCCACGACCTATCGACCTACAGGAAACCTCAGTTACATAACGGCCCACGAGCGGTCCACCATGCAATGCATAACGCACCCCCTAGGGTCCGTTAAGCGTATAATGGCCTCTGGTAGGCACGTTATACCCTCTGGGAAATGAGAGGGATGAGTTCAGAACCGAACTCCCCTCCGGTCAAGTCGGATCGGCGTGAAATAAAAGAAAAGGGGTAGAAGGAATTGAATAACAAGTTTTCTACAACTATGGCATGCATCAAAACACAAATACAATAGCCCTAACTAATTTTTCAAGCATTTTTAACCTAAAAAGTCCTAAAATGGACCTTGCATAGAAAATGATGCAAACGCCTACGCATGGGTATGCATGTGGTTCCAAAATGATCCTAGAGAAGTAAGGAGTCCAGAAGAAGAAAAGAAGATGAAGGGAATAAAAATATGTACGCAATAAACTTAATTTCGGCTATCGTTGTCTGCTTTCCCGGTTCTGGCTCGCATAATGCAATCTCGGCCCTCATGGCCTACTTCCTGCCCTTATGGCTTGCTTCCCTCCTCTGTGGCTTTTGTAGTCCGCTTCCCCATTTTGGCTCCCGCAACCTTCCCCCCAATTTTGGCTCTGGTAGCCGGCCTCCCGACTGCGGCTCCCGTAGCTTGCTCCCTCAATTCGGGCTCTCGTGGCCTGCTCCCTCAATCCTTGGCTCCCGTAACCTACTTCCCCAACATCTGGCTTCTATGGCCTACTTCCTCCAATTTCGGCTCTTGGCGGCCCGATTTTCAACTTCGGCTCCTTGGGGCCAGATTCCCAGCTTCGGCTTTTGCAGCCCACTTCCCTAGCATTATGGTCTCTGTATCCCAACTCCCCTCGGCTCTCGTAGCCTGCTTCCCGATGTTGACTCCCGTGGGTTGCTTTCCGATGCTGGCTCCCGTGGCCTGCTTTCCCGAACTTCGGCTCTTACAGCCCACTTCCTTAACCTCGGCTCTCGCAGCCTGCTCCCTTAACTTCAGCTCTTTGCAGCCCGCTTCTCAGATTTTGGCTTCCATAGCCCGCCGCTCCAATCCCGGCTTCTATAGTCCGCCTCCCAACTTTGGCTTTGTAGCCTGCTTCTCAGACTTTGGCCTTTGTCACCTGCTCCCCCAATTGCCCTTTTATAGCCCGCTTTCTTGATTTTGGCCCTCACGACCTGCTTCACAATCTCGGCCTTATAGCCTACTTCTCAGACACAGTCTCTGCACCCACCTCTCCCCAATAAACGAAGAGAAGAAGAGAAAGAAGAGACACTGTAGAAAATACTCGCTGGCGGGGCGTTACACCGCAGAAGAGAAAATACTCGCTGGCGGGGCGTTACACCACAGAAGAGAAAACATTAGCCGGTGGGGCGTTACACCGCAGAAGAGAAAATACTCGCTGGCAGAACGTTACACTGTAGAGGAGAAGACATTCGCTGGCGGGGCATTACACCGCAGAAGAGAAGATGTTCGCTGGAGGGGCGTTACACCACAGATGGAATGCACGGAGGACGAGAAGGTCATGCTTGCTACTTTTCAACTTCAGGGTGCAGCATTGATGTGGTGGAGTTTGGAGTGAGAAGTTACTTTCCGTTCCCGACCACTTTGTCAGATCACCTAGACAGAGTTTGTGACTACCTTCGAGTGCACTTACAGTCCGGCCTGTCTTCGTGTGGATAAGATGCACCAATTTCTAGATTTGGTTCAGGTGAAATGACCGTGCTGCAGTATCAGAACAAGTTCATCGAGTTGGGTCGGTATACGCCGCATATTATCACTGATGAAGCCTTAAAGATCGAGCAATTCCTCTGAGGTTTGAGAGTCGAATTGAGAGTGCCACTACTTGCTACCTGTGTGACTGTCATGGACGATGCATATCAGGCAACAGTCGTGGTTGAGCTCGATTTGGCGAGGTCTGCAGGGTTTTCTTAGTCCAGTGTTGCTCAGTCGGTTGTGCTATTCCAGCAGTCTTTTCAGCCGTCAGTGCCCGACGTTCCGTCTGTCGTGCCTACTTCTGGTGGTCCTTCGAGGCAGATGTTTAGAAAGTCCAAGAAGTGATTTAACCGTCAAGTGTCTTTGGGTTTTGTGCAGCAGCAATCGGCATCTTCTGATTCGGTCTAGCAGTTTGTTTCTCATTTTCAGCAGCACCGAGAGTTTCCCGTGAGTCAACTGAGTCCATGTCCGAGGTGTGGTGGCAGCCATCCCGATGTACCATGTTCTTTGCCGGTGGTTTGCTATCGCTGTGATCAGTCGGGTCACGTTGTTCGAGATTGCCCGATGAAGTCTGTGCCGACGTAGTTCTCGCAGGTTACCCAGCCACAGCAGTCTCCATCTCATCTTCCTGCACCACCTCTGCCTCAGCCATCGTATTTGCAAGTTCTAGCTTCTTCCCAGCAATCTTTTGCAGCTTCTAGCCGGAAGCCGAGGAGCTGGATTACTCACATCACTCGTGCAGAAGCCATTGTGTCTAATCTTGTAGAAGGTACGGTTTCAATTTTTGGTCATTTAGCTCGTGTTCTATTCGATTCAGGTGCCACTCATTCATTTGTTTCCGAGGATTTCCTTGCTCGTCTCGAGGAGCTGGTAACCCCCGGTGGGGGCCACCGACGTCAATGGACCCCACGCAGGGTCTGTTGACCCCGGTCGGTCCCCCCGAGGTCAAAAGGGGCCACGCGAGTCTTTAATGACCCTGGCGCGCCTCCCCTCTTCTTAAACCTTGCTTCACCCTACTTTTTGTCTTTTTGCTACAGCCGAGACGCGTGAAAGGGAGAAAAGGTTTCTCCTTTGTTTGTTCTTTAGTCTCCTCTGCGCCATTGACTGAGGGGAAGAGTTTGTTTCCACCGGGATCATCTCATACACATGTGTCGAACTCTCCATTGGTAGGTGAATGTCGCCCACATGTACATCCTTTTGTTGCAATGTAGCTTTGCTTCATCCCAGGCCTTTTACGGGGGCTCCCAAAATTCAGGAGCTTGCACAGAACCACAAGAAGCTTGGCTTTCAACCGTTTAACGGTCGTTGTGGATTTTGTCTAGGCCACAATCACGTCGTTTGCTACGAGGGATTTGTAAGTTATGATGAGGTTGGATATGGGGATCCCAACATGTGGAGCTACTCCAAGGAGTGACGGTATTAGCTTTACGCCATATTCCACCCGTCGCCAAGTGTGGATTACTTCGATTAACTCGAGGAAGCATGTCTCGCTTAAATCAAAAAAAAATAAAAGGGTGCAACAGGGTCCTACTCTTTCTCACTTGCAGTACATAGATGACACCACTTTTCCTAGATGAGGGTGAGCAGCAGCTGCATATGGTTAGGCTCTTGATGGAGTTTTTGGAAGAGGTGACTTGTCTTAAAGTCAACTTCAATAAGAGTTTGCTCGTGGGGTTGAGTATGGAGGAGTGGCTTCTTCGGAGGGCAACTTACATTATGGGGTGTAAGATATGGGAGTTCCCTCGTACGTGGGTCTTCCGTTGTTTCCGACTACTATTCACTGTGCATATGGGCTTCCTATTGCTTAAAAATATAAGTCCAGGCTGGTTGGATGGAAGGCAAGACTATTATCTTATGGGGAGATACTTGTTTTTTGCAGATCTATGATAGATAGCCTCCCTATCTACTTTCTCTCTATGTTTTGGATTCTGAAAACGGTGGTGAAGAAGATTGAGGCTATTCAGGGGAGGTTCTTTTGACATGGCAGAGGAGGGAGATGCGGGGGCTGGCATGGCATTGCTTGGGGTAGCGTGGCTACTTACAAGGAAGCGAGAGGGATGGGTATCAAAGATGTGAGGAACTTCAATCTTTCCCTCTTGTGTAAATGGGTGTGGAGGCTTAGGGTAGGGGAGGATGGTCTGTGGGCACAGGTGATCCGATAAAGATATTATGGCAGGAGGAGAGTTTGAGACTTGAGTCCTATCCCTCAGCATAAGACTTCCCCTCTTTGGCGGGATGTCTTGGCTTGCAGGGATTTCATCTCCTTCGGTGTCTGTGTCCGTCTTGAAAGAGGACCAAAGCCTTTTCTAGAAAGATAGATGGTGTGGGGACTTCACCCTGGAGGCCGCCTTCCCTAGACTCTTTGCGGTCTCGGACGCCCCCTTGGTGACGGCTTCCCAAGTTTTCGACTCCCTTCTTTCTGAGGACACCCGGGCTCCGACCTTCAGGAGGGACCTCACAAACGACAAGATAGAGCAGTTCCAGGACCTTCCCTCCTTCCTCCTCCCATTCTATTCTCTGCCTGACAAAGAGGATGAATGGGCATGGAGATGGGGAAAGGAGGGTTCTTTCTTACCAGCCTATCACAAGTAGGTAACAGGCCATGTGAGATCCTCCAAATCAACACTTTCACTCTAAGTGGGCTTATGGGGTTCCAAATATATGGTGCCATGTCCTGCCTCACTCCATTTGAAATCAAATTGTACGGCGATATGACTATAAATTTTCCTTCTTTGTCCCATCACCACCACCATCTATCAGCTCTCTGGTCCTCCGATGTGAAGTCTAGGAGAAAGGACAGGAACACCTAAAGTTGATCCATCTCATCCTCCCTCAAGTTTCTTCCGAATGATGGAGCCCAGGTACCTCTTGAAAGTTGTGACTCAAAAACTTGAGAAACTGAGGTCATCGGTGAAGAAGTGATGGCGAAGAGTTGTGAGAAGCTCTCCTCTAGGGTGAAGTCATCACACCACCTATCCTTCCAGAACAGGCACCTCTGGTCATCTCCCAAGCGGATCCATATGCTAGCCACCAAAAGTTCTACACTTTGTAAGATACCACTCCAAATGGGAGAGATATTATGCAAAGGGACTGTTGTCAAATCCCAATCCCTAGCCTTCCAATAATACCAGTGGCGAATGATTTGCAGCCATAACCCAGTTTCCGCCGATGCCAGTGTTTACACGCGGAATTTTCGAACATCCACTTGGTTGGATGCGTATGTGTATATTTTGACATATTTATTAATTCCACGCTTTTAGGTTTTATCAGACGATTTAGGATTCGTGTACAGGACTTTTTCCCATCAACCGAAGTCTAATTTACATCGGAACAAGTCCGAACACCTTTGATTAACTGTCGAAGAATGTCTTTTGCCTCTATTTGTTGTGACACAGATGATCTTGACGATCACCCATTGTGGGTACATACTCTTGCAAAGGAATTTGGAGACTTCATTTCTTGAACACATGTGATTTGAATTACAATCGATTTCAAGACCTTTACACATAGTACCGATTGTGTAATCGGGTCTTTAGAATTACATCCGGTTGCAACCAAAACCTTTGAATTTGCTTCAATCTGCATTTGGATATTTAAACTTGCTTTCGTCCTAATCGGATCGTTGTATTTACCTTTGTCCCTTGATCAGACTGTTGAATTTGAATTCCATCACGAGGACCGTTGGATCGCCAAGATAATCACTGTCGGTCCCTCGGAGTTACTCGATGGTCATAATCACTCTTTTAATTGTGATTAGACCTTTAAGTTGCCATGGTGTCCATAAAGGACCGTCCTACCTGCGACGGGTTATATTTGTAATTTTCCTCCAACATAGTATTTCTAAAATTTTCTCAAACTTTGGGATATTCTTGTAATTTCCTACTTTCTTGGAGATAGCCCCGTTACTTCTCGACTTCCTGGGCATTCTTGTCATTCTCACTTTTCGACATATATTTAACATTTCTTGACTTCTCGGAGATAGCCTCGTCATGTCTTGACTTCTTGGGTGACTTCTCGGAAATAACCCCGCCATTTGACTTCTTGGGCATTCCTCGTCTACATTTCTTGATTTCTCAGAAATAACCCTGTCTTTGACTTCTTGGGTGACTTCTCGGAAATAACCCCGTCATTTGACTTCTTGGACATTCCTCGTCTTATTTCTGCTACTTTAGCAAACCGATCTAATGAAATATTATTGCTTACTGCTATATCTGTCAGTTCAATGTACCCCCATGACATTCCTTTTTCCCTTTAGGGGCTTTACCACCCTTGGGATGCCTCGCGGGTTCCAAGTGATATCAGGTATATTTGATAGTCCTATCGGGTATATCTGGTATCCGGGATCCAGGTCGTCACACACACACTGCGTATGGGTTCTAGATCTGGGTCAGTCTTCCCGCCGGCCTGGCACTGCTCCACTATTAATACGGTGATGGTAGCCGGGGACGTGCGCTATTCTCAATGGAAGGCAGAGATGCGCGTGATGCACGGGGACTGGGCCGAAGCCTCGACTGGCTGCGTCCTAGACCATGGGCTAGCTGGAGATGGGCCTTGGCGATGGGCTTGTTGGGCCAGGCAAATTTTTCCCTTCTCACGAGCCCCTCACTCCAACGTAGCAAGGGTGCTCGGTGCTTGAGAGGAACAAGGTAGGATTTGTCGAGGAGGTCTTGTGCCTCGCGTGGGGAGCACCTTAACGGAGATGGTTCGTGAACCCCATACACATCTCTGCCTCGAGGCCAGGGCGTAGGGTCTTTCTGGCGCCGGTTGTCATCCTTCCTTGGGGCACAAGGTAGTTGTCGTTCACGCAGGTGTGACATTACTACCATCATGATGGTGTCTCATTGGCCCTGAAGGTGTGGGACCGAACAGTAAAGGGACGTCGCTCTAGGGTTCCCGACTTCTCCTAAATTGGTGATGGCAATCCATCTTCTCGCAGGTGGCTTAATCTAGACCGTTGAAGCCAAAAGCCCCATGTGCACACCTAAAATTTTTTCACAACTAATGGGCAATTTTCAATTCTAGTGATGGTGGGGTCGTATCCTACACACGGCACCGTGTCATCATGAATTTACATTCCAAGGGACGAATTGAATACAAATTGAGCAGGGTCTCGGCACCCCCGAAGATATGGTCCGGAGTGTGGAGGGCCAAGTGTAGTGACCCGAGATCCAGATACCGGGAAGACCCGATACCATTCGAATCCTGGCCCGCCGCCCACGAGCTGGAGGGCTCGGAAGGGCTAAAAGGAGAGAAGCTTCGATCTGCTACAATCTGCTACCAGTCAACATCAGAGGTTCATTTAGCAGACCTTCTAGCAGCGTCCACGGGGAGATTCGGATCGAGGTGTCTTCTGTAAAGTCATCCTACTTCGATTCTGCGACACTCCAGAAGTGGTCCCGTCTCCTTTCGTCAACGGCATCAACCGCGACAGGCGTTTCCGTGCAACTGCACCTGAACCACACCTGTTTCTGAGTGCCACTTGGTAACGTCGACACCGACTTCCCCTGTGCGAATCGACCATAACTCCCTTCACAAGAGTTCTTTCTCTTCGAGGCGCCGACGAACCAGAGGTGGTCCTGCCTTCTTTCGACAACGCCTCCACCCGGGGAATCCATTTTTCCTCGATCACGCCAGATCCAGAACTCTATATTCTCCCAAGACAGACTGTCACTTTGTCAGCCCCGATACTCCATCCTCCACTTAGTTTCAGACAGAGTAGTCTTCTACAAAGTTGTGAACTTCAACGATACAAAGCCAACCCAAGTAGTTTCGTCTCGTTCTGATATCAGCACAGAAGATTCCATGTTGGCCATCGTCGACCTATCCTGCTGTTCGCCCAAGAACCTGACGCCGACCATTTCGGTGACCACGACCGACGAGGTGATCTGACGGCTGCCAACTTTTGAGGGTTCGTAGTTCTCTCTGTCTGCTATGCCCATGAGTTGGTCCCGTCACTTTTGGAGTTCTACAGCGAGCGTACCTGTCGATGCATCGTGACCGCGCCATCCAGTCCTGTGAGGCAGAACTGCGTAGGCCATCGGCTGTGACCTCCTCCACCTTCCAGCGACATCGGCTCGATGTCAGAATTTTAGGCATCCTTCGACATCCCCCAGGCTTAGTCCAGGCATTGACAGCACCACGATTGGATGTCGGAGCTAGGCGTACGCTACGGAACAAGTGAGCGCAGGTTGGCAGTTTGGTTTCCCCTCCCTTTATTCCCCCCTCCTACGCGAGGGTAGTGCATGTAATGGTTTGACCATGTGATGACCCGGGATCCGAGTACCGGAAAGGAACCGGCGTGACTCGAATCTCGGCCCGCCTCCCACGAGCCCGAAGACTCGG